>JABACO010000004.1:1959378-2239378 GCA_013339895.1 Ephydatia muelleri | reverse complement strand
GCCATGCATGTTACAGCCATTCCCTCACCTTACATATTAAAAATCACCACAAGATGGCTGACTATCTCACTGGTGTGGTCAAAACCAGTGGTACCCTGTGTACTGCTGGTGTATAGCCTCACATGGTCATGCATGGTTTCCATCACTACAGCCATGCCCTCACATAACATATTAAAAATCACCTCAAGATGGCTGACTATCTTACGTCAGGAAGGGGTGTGGCCAAATCCAGTGGTATTCTGAAGTAAGGTAAGCACACCTGTGTACTGCTGGTGTATAGCCTCACATGGCTATGCATGTTGTCCATCACTACAGCCATGCCCTCACCTTACGTATTAACAATCACCACAAGATGGCTGCCTATCTTACTCCAGGAAGGCAGTGGTACCCTGAAGTAGAGTAAGCACACCTGTGTACTGCTGGTGTATAGCTTCACATGGTTATGCATATCGTCTGTAACTGGACTGTAATGCTTCTATATTTATGAAGCCATGAGGTAGTACATGTCTGAACTGATCTACCAACTAGTTATATTACAACGGTATGCTGTTTACTGTGTAGCTATAATGGCTGTTTTACATGGCATGGGTTGTAACAATGAAGTGACTGAATTGTTGTTTCTTGGAACTGTACTAGTTGTTTGGTGAAGTGGGTAAATATACACAAAATGTGACTACAAAATGTTTGGATTTGCATAGTGAAAATGGAGTAGTTCTTGTGATATAGGATCGCAGCACAGATGGTATAGCATGATGGTGTGGTTATTTAGGGGAAATACATGTAGAACAACCAGAATTTATTTACCTCAGGCCAAACAATAAATTTATTTATACGTGTAGTGCATATAATGGCTGTTGATTTAACCATCACTTTCCAGCTCTTGTAGGTAACGACTAAAACCTGTAGTATGGATATAATGTTTAAATGCCTATAGATATGAAAATGGGTTGAGGTATCATATCATAGCAGTGACGTAAAGGCCAGCCACAATCCGTCTTAGTAATTTTGATTTTCTGGTGATAGTCAGTTAACTGCTTTCCTTCTAAAATGTTCCTTATCATGGGCTGAAATGCATTCACAGGGTATGACCTAAACTATCAAATCATGAAATGCTTATTACTTCCATAGCTTTCACTTCTCTTATAAATTCTCTTGAAAAAGGACACTGATTATCTCTAAAATCAATTGTTTGACCAATGTTGAAACTTAACATATAAATTGATCATGCCTTAACTCACGTGTACAAGCATCTACTAAGAGAAGGAAAATGTTGAATGTAATGGTCTTTCCCCCATATGTCATCTGGATCTGGTTGATTCTTATAATCTGGAACTAGAAATTGTGATTCAGTCTGGTTCTGTACATCATTGGTTGGGCTGCTGGTTTCAGATCTACTACTACTGCTACTGATATCAATGCGTTCACTATCACTGTGATCATTGTTCTCGGACTCATTACTACATGCAGAATGTTGGTCTTGTTTTCTGACATCAGATGTGCATCCATCTACATTTTGGCAGCTGTCCGTACTGTTGCTGGACTGATACATTACCATGCCTGATATACACAATATTAAGTGAATCATGGCAGCACATACCTTCTCATCTGCACCACCTTGCAAAGGATATAGACTACCTTTAGACAGTTCATATATCATTTGTAACTTAAACTTGGTTACTGATTCCTTTGATACAGAATTACATATCTGATACTGTTATCATAGCCTGAAACTTTGGTTTAGGTCATACCCTGTGAATGCATTTCAGCCCATGATAAGGAACATTTTAGAAGGAAAGCAGTTAACTGACTATCACCAGAAAATCAAAATTACTAAGACGGATTGTGGCTGGCCTTTACGTCACTGCTATGATATGGTACCTCAACCCATTTTCATATCTATAGGCATTTAAACATTATATCCATACTACAGGTTTTAGAGATATTTCGTTACCTACAAGAGCTGGAAAGTGATGTTAAATTAACAGCCATTATATGCACTACACGTATAAATAAATTTATTGTTTGGCCTGAGGTAAATAAATTCTGGTTGTTCTACATGTATTTCCCCTAAATAACCACACCATCATGCAGATTATCACTACTCTCATGATGAAGAAATACCCAGTGGATCATCAGCAAGCTGTTGAATGTTTTTTTCGAACAAAAGTTACCTCATTAACTGTATATTATATACCATCTGTGCTGCGATCCTATATCACAAGAACTACTCCATTTTCACTATGCAAATCCAAACATTTTGTAGTCACATTTTGTGTATATTTACCCACATCACCAAACAACTAGTACAGTTCCAAGAAACAACAATTCAGTCACTTCATTGTTACAACCCATGCCATGTAAAACAGCCATTATAGCTACATGGTAAACAACATACCGTTGGTAATATGACTAGTTGGTAGATCAGTTCAGACATGCACTACCTCATGGCTTCACAAATATAGAAGCATTACAGTCCAGTTACAGACGATATGCATAGCCATGTGAGGCTATACACCAGCAGTACACAGGTGTGCTTACCTTACTTCAGGATACCACTGGTTTTGACCACACCCTTTTCTGACATAAGATAGTCAGCCATCTTGTGGTGATTTTATATATATAAGGTGAGGGCATGCATGGCTGTAGTGATGGACAACATGCATAACCATGTGAGGCTATACACCAGCAGTACACAAGTGTACTTACTCTACTTCAGGGTACCACTGGTTTTAACCACACCCCTTCCTGGAGTGAGATAGTCAGCCATCTTGTGGTGATTTTGCATATGTAAGACATGAAGGTTGAAAATGACTGATATACAAATTGCAATTCGGAGGTATACATCAGCATAAACGCTCGATGGATCGCGATGTCTAGAATTTGTTACTTTATTAAAAAAATGTCCCTGTTGATTGTTATAGCTAGTTTTCTGCCATAAGTACATCAATTTTTTCATAACTAGATTATGGCCGGTCATTATCAAAATAACGATCTAACCGCTGGAATGTGAGGCTGAGGAATGTGAGGCTACCTTCTATTCGGTGTCTGCCAAATGCCATTTGGCAGACAGCGTTCCGTAATAATATATATGCTTACAACTCAATGCAGATACTCCGATTCTCAGAGCGTAAGAAGCAATGTGTAGAGGACATTTCAGACTTCTCGAATATCAGAAATATGCGTTAGATCGATTTTCGCGGAAACAATCCCATAGTCTAATGATGATGATTATATGTATGTAGTTTATATAGTGAAGTTAAAACTACAATAGGCCAGAGGTGCACTAGGTCTACAGAGGGAGGGACACTGCAGGGTACATGACCCTTTGATGAACGATGCATTGAATGGATGGAGGGAAAGAAAAGGACGGGCGGCAATAGTCAAACCATTGGATGCATGCCGCCTGTCCTTTTTTTTTTCCTTTCATCCTACTGGATATTTATATGATGTATGCACTAGGTCCCTTATCGCGGAAACGATCCCATATACAAATGTGTGTGTGTGTGTGTGTGTGTGTGTGTGTGTGTGTGTGTGTGTGTGTGTGTGTGTGTGTGTGTTATTATTATTCAGGGTCGCGGGCATGAATCCCTGTGGGAATAGAATTTCCTCGCATGAAGGTCTATTGAGACCCTAGGGAGGCTGTACCAAAACTAACACCAGTGGGCATAAAGGTGATGGTATAATTTATCTTAAAAGAAACTAGGCAAAATGTCACTGTAAGTTCGCACGTACCAAAATAATCAGCATTGCACGTAGGCAAGCCATAAACAAAGGTGCATGCATGGTGGGTGCTGTGGTGAAATGTTATTTGACACTTCATTAACATAACTGATATGCACACTGCGCTGGGCGCAAGATATCACAGCATTGATTGGGTGCGAAAAGTTTCGACTACCACGCGCAGGGTAATCGCGTGCCTTGCGGACGCAGTATGCTACTAACGAAGTATACTAGAATCGAAAAGGTCCTTCGTGGCGGAAGCAAGGCCAATATTCAATAAAATAGGTTCTGACCCAGCATTGGTCAGCGACCACAAGTTTTTAGTAGATTTAGACTGACATTGAAATAAGACATAAAATGCATCCAACGTCAAATGACATGAAAGATGAAGTCTCACACATACAGGAGTCAAATAGGTTGGAGAGAGGAGGAGGGGGGTGAGGAGGGGAGGGGGGGGTGAGCAGGAGGACTATCTGGTGGCTGTATAGCTTCTACCTCGCTTAGCCTTCTGGGATGTGCTTAATACGTCCGCTGCGAGAGGCATTCCTGTTAGCATAGCCAGAGAAGCCAAGGCGACGCCTCGGTTCACGGTATATTTGAGCAGCTCTTGGTCTTCATACGCCCCATCGGAGACACCATTACCATTTGCGTGCAGTGACTGTTTCTTAGAAATGGTTTCATGGCGCTTTTTCTTCTGCATAGCAGAGGGTTGTGTTACATCAGGCTCTGTGTTTGAAACAGCTGCAATGGATTTTGTCTTCCCATTAGCAACAGCAGGTTTCTCACCTGACATGACAGAATGTTCTGTGTTTGCAACTTGCTCTTTCTTCTCAGCAGTTGCAGCAGGTTGTGTTTCCTTGGTTGTAACAGTGGGTTCTGTCTTTCCTATGGTTACAGCAGGCTCTAGCTTGAATGAGCCTGCTACTGTCTTCCCCACGGATACAGTAGGTTCTGTCTTCCCCACGGATAAAGTAGGTTCTGTCTTCTCCATGGCTACAGCAGGTTCTGTCTTCTCCATGGCTACAGCAGGTACTGTCTTCCCCATGGCTACAGCAGGTACTGTCTTCCCTAGGGCTACACCAGGTTTTGCTGTTTGCATCATTTCAGTAGGTTCTATATTGTTGTTTATAATGGCAGTTTTTGTCTTCTCTGCTGTAACAGCAGGGTCTGTTACCTTTGCATTAACAGAAGGTTCTAACTTCTCTGCCATAACAGCAGGCTCCATCTTTTCATCTTTGACAGCAGATTCCATCATTTCTGTAGCAGGAAGTTCTGTCATCTTTGCTATAACAGATTTTGTCTTCTCCATTGAAATAGCAGGTCCCATCTTTACTGCTGTATCTGAAAGCTCTGTGGGTTCTGTCTTCTCTGGTGTAGCACCTGGTTCCATCTCCTCTTTTGTAGCAACAGGTTCCATCTTCCTTTCGGTAACAGCAGGTTCTGTTATTGCTGCTGTAACAATAGATTCTGTTCTTACTGCTGTAAAAGCAGGTTCTGTATTTGCTGCTATAACAGCAGACTCTGTTATTGTTGCTGTAACAGCAGGTTCTGTATTTGCTGCTGTAACAGCAGGTTCTGTATTTGCTGCTGTAAAAGCAGGTTCTGTATTTGCTGCTGTAACAGCAGGTTCTGTATTTGCTGCTGTAACAGCAGGTTCTGTATTTGCTGCTGTAACAGCAGATCCTGTATTTGCTGCTGTAACAGCAGGTTCTGTATTTGCTGCTGTAACAGCAGGTTCTATTTTAGCTGTTTTAACAGAAAGTTCTGTATTTTCGGTTGTTACACCAGGCTCTGCCCTCTTCTCAGCTGTAATAGAAATTTCTGCCTTTTCTGTTGTAAAAGCAGGTCCTGCTTCTTCTGTCTTCCCTCCAGTGGCCATGCATTCAATCTTCTCTGTAGTGGATGTTCCACCTAGGGGTGCATTGCCCATTACTTCCACACTGGTTAGTGACTGCAGCTCAGCAGAAGGAACAACCTTTTCTGTTCTACTTGTCTTTGCAGCTGACGCGGTGCAAGACTCGTTTGTTGAAGATGACAGAGTGACTTCAGATATGGATTTCATTGGTGGTATTGATCCAACAGTTTTCTGACTAGACAACTCCTGGACAGACATACCAATGCCCAGGTCCTTCTCTTTGCCATCAATAACGCTGGCTGCTTGGGAGGCCATTGCCTTTATTTTTTCAAGGTCGCTGGATGAGAGTTGCTGCCTGGAGACCTTTTTGCCACCTCCACCATGGGAGAGAGTGGTGCCTTCCCTGATCTCCTTCAGAAGGTTGTCAATGACATTCTCTCCAGGTGCTGTGGGTTGGAAGCGCTTGTTGGTTTGGGGAGTAGCTTTCTTAGCCTCCTCCCTCTTCCTCTTCTTCTCTTCCATGGCAGCTCTCTGTCTGTTCTCCTGCACATGCACACACACACATGTGCACACACATAAACATACACAATACACACACATATAATTATACACATACTGTAGGTCATTCAGTTGGTTTCATAGAACTGTATATTTACTCACCTCCATTGCTGCATGTAACTGCTTCATAAAGCTCAACAGTTGACTAAATATGTCCTCCAGTTTTGTCTTCTTGCTGTCTTCACAGAAGTACTCAATCACTCGTTCGGCCTTTTTCTGAGTGGCGCCCAGCGAAGCTGTCAGTTCATCCAATGTTGTGTGTGCTTTCTAATTGGAGATAACATTTCAAAGTTACACTGAAAATTCTATTATGAACTGTGAGCTGTTGTATAAATCTCAATGTTAGTATACAGAAGCATTTTATTTCCAGCAAAGTGAATCAGAGAGGGTAAGGTGGTGATGATGAGGATCAAAGTATGGGTTAAGTGACAGTAATGAAAAGCCGCTGCCAGGCGCTTATCAATTAGGTTAACAGTACCTCAAGGAATGCATTCAGTTGAGGTTTGATGTCCTCTGGAGCCTTCTTTGCCTTCTGCTGCAGAGCTTTAATCTTTGACGTCAGCTCCGTGACTTGACCAGAGAGGTAGTCCTGGGACAGCCTTTATTTGGAGTAGGACCAGAGGTGGGTGGAGTCATGACATATCCTCATGCCCGAATAACTTTGAAGTGATAGCTTACTTGCTGGCTGCCTCCAGGTGAGGGAGCTGGGGTCCCAGCTCCAGGATCTCCCTCCTCTCCTTCTCGCACACCTCGATGATGAAGTGCAGGAAGGCCATGCGCGGCCTGTTGGCCCTGGTGTCGTTGAGCTTGCCGAGAGAGGAGAGGGTGAACCCATAGGCATCGCCTGCTTTGCCACCCTAAGTGTGGGGGAAGGTCACATTGATGTATTCTGAACAGCCTATGCTCCAACTGTGCATGTACCCCATTGATGATGTTGCCAGTAACCAAGGCGATGTATAGAATTTGTCTCAGATTTTCTGAGCTTAGTATCTCTTGGGAAAGGAGGGAATAGGTATGAAGTCATCTCATGTTGACCACACCTCTCCTTACCTTCCAGGGCCAAACTGAGGGTTTCGATGGAAGGTTTGAGGCTTTCGACTTTCTCTGCAAATTCCATCTGAAGTTGTAGAGCCTCGAGTCTCAGTGGATACCTGGAGGAATAGAAGGGTTAAGTGATGCTGGGGTGGGGAGGAGGAGGGGAAGGGGAGGGTGGCAGTGGTAAGGGACATACTGTTTCACTTCTAGCAGCCTCATAAAGAAGTCCTCTGCTGGGCCCAAGAGGGCGTGGTCTCCTTTGTACGACTTGAGAGTCTCAACCTGATACCATATTTCCGTCCCAAACGTATAATAAAGGAAAATTGACAAGAGGGAGGAGGATGGAGGAGGAAGGAGGAGAGAGGAGGGGGAGGAGGGGAGGAGAAGGGGGAGGAGGGGAGGAGAAGGGGAGGAGAAGGGGAGGAGAAGGGGAGGAGAAGGGGAGGAGAAGGGGTTAAGAAGGGGAGGAGAAGGGTAGGAGAAGGGGAGGAGAAGGGGAGGAGGAAGGGAGGAGGAAAGGAGAAGGGGAGGAGGACGGGAGGAGGAGGGAAGTAGAGTAAGAAGGAGGAGGAGTCAACATGGTCATCATAATGCATTGTTTCCAACAATAGTGAATTTGGCTGTGCTATTCCTTTGGAAGATAATAACTTGCCGTGGGTTGGTCTGGGAGGAGCTTTTCAAGTGCCTTGAGTTGGTCCAATGAGATCATGGTGCAGTTACCACTGGATATGATCGAGACTATAGCTTCATTGGAACTGCCAAGAAGGAAGGTAATGGGAAACGTTCAACACCCATGTCAGGTAACAAGGTATTTGGTCCTTATACTCATACCTCATACCTTTTGAACTGCTTCAGAAATATGTTCACATTTAAGCTGGTTTTTGAGTCCAGTAATGCGACCTGCACACACACACACACACACACATGTGCACACACACACACGTGCACACACACACACACACATGTGCACACACACATGTACACACACACATGTACACACACACACATGTGCACACACACACACATGTGCACACACACATATGTGCACACACACACACGCGCACACAACACACATACACACACAAACACACACAATGCATGCATGCACGCACACACACCGACACACACAATGCATCACATGCACGTCTCATACAAAACACAATGGCCCATTCTCTTACAGAGGTGGGTTTGGCCTTCTCTTTTGCCTCATCCTTTGCTCCCTTCTTCTCCACCTCTTCGCGAGAGAACAGATCTTCTACGGACGTGGGTTCAATCCTCACTGCAATGTCTACTGCATTGTGTGCACACTTGTGCCACACTGTGCTGGGGGAGGAGGCCTGTTGCTTGGAGACCTTGGTCCAGTTGACCTTCTTCATTGGCTTCTGGGGTTTGTGTTTACGAGCTACTTCATATATCGTGACCCCTCTGTTACCCCCATGGGGGGCTGGAGTAAACCCTGGGGGCAGAGGGAAACCCCCTGGAGGGGGAGGAGGAGGAGGGAAACCCCCTGGAGGGGGAGGAGGAGGAGGGAAACCCCCTGGAGGGGGAGGAGGAGGAGGAGGGAAACCCCCTGGAGGGGGAGGAGGAGGAGGGAAACCCCCTGGAGGGGGAGGAGGAGGAGGGAAACCCCCTGGAGGGGGAGGAGGAAGGGGAGGGAAACCCCCTGGAGGAGGAAAAACCCCTGGAGGAGGAGGAGGAGGAGGAGGAGGACCCCCAGAAATGGGAGGAGGAGGAGGGGGAGGAGGACCCCCAGAAATGGGAGGAGGAGGAGGGGGAGGAGGACCCCCAGAAACGGGCGGTGGAGGAGGAGGGGGAGGAGGACCCCCAGAAATGGGAGGTGGAGGAGGAGGGGGAGGAGGACCCCCAGAAACGGGAGGTGGAGGAGGAGGGGGAGGAGGACCCCCAGAAATGGGAGGTGGAGGAAGAGGGGGAGGAGGACCCCCAGAAATGGGGGGAGGAGGAGGAGGGACTCCAGAAAAGGGGGGAGGAGGAGGAGGGACTCCAGAAAAGGGAGGTGGTGGGGGAGGAGGTGGGGCAGAAGAGGGAGGAAGTCCATCCGTCTCATTTGATGATGTTGTGGTGTGGGATTTGGCATCTGCGGGTTTCAATTTGCGAGTCTGTTCATCTCTCAAAGCTGTCTTGAGTTTCTCAATGCCCCCTCCTATGGCTTTATCCTTCTGTTCCTCTGGGCTGTTCATGAGCACAGCTAGCTGCACAACTCCTCCAAAATGTTCCAGATGACCTCCCCTCTGACTGAGTCTCTCTCTATCAGGAGAAGGTTTTGGAGTATGTGAAGAAACTGGACTTCATTACTGTGCCACCATATCTGCAGGGAGGGGATGAGGGAGGGAGGGAGGAGAGGAGAGAGAGAGAGATGAGGAGAGAGAGGATGAGAGAGGAGAAGGAGAGAGAGGAGCGCGAGATGACGAGATGAGAGAGAGGAGAGAAGGAGAGAGAGTGAGCAGAGAGATGGAAGAGGGAGAGAGGAGAGAGAGAGGAGTGAGAGATCTGAGCGAGAGGAGGAGAGAGAGAGACGAGAGAGAGAGAGAGAAGAGAGAGAAGAGGAGAGGGAGAGAGAGAGGAGAAGAGAAGAGAGAGAGAGGAGAGAGGGGGGGGAGGGGGGTAGGGAGTGAGGGCAGGAAAGAGAATGTAGGAAAGGTGGAGATGGAAGGCAGAGATATTCATTTCAACAATGCACTCCACCAGGAGTAGGGAATTAAAGGCATAAAGTGTCATTATGGTGGTCAGCAATGTGTACAGCGTCTGCAATTAGTTCGCCAGCTGTGCATTTAGAAATGGAATACACAAGGCCAAAAATGACGGCGCCGGCGCGGCGCACATTTGAAGCAGCTGTGCGCCGAGGCGCAAGCCGCATTGGATCCGATGACGAAGCGGGGAAGGTAATACTTCACACAACATACGCACAGCGCGAACTCTAAATACAGCTTGCCTTGTCGAGTACGGCTCTGAACATGTCCTCGTGGCTGTTAATGTCCACCATGCCTGGCATCTCTATGTGAGCCGTGTCCTCCAACTGTGCCGCCTCGAACACCTCTATCTGCGTTGCCAGGGCATCGTCAGATTTTTCTCTAGGGTGCCAATGCAGTATACAAACGTAAAGGGACAAAGAAAAGGTATATCGTACTAACCTCATTGGGACCAATAAATCCGATAGTCCAAGAGCTGTACAAGAGGAGAGATGTCAAACGCCTCTCTAGCACTTACAGACAGGTTGAAGGGAAATGGACGGAGGTTTAATTACACTAACCAATAATTTCATTCCGCAGACGGCATCGTTGCTTCAGGTCTTCGCAGCCTTGTAGCACGCAGTTGATGAAGGCAAGGACACAAGCCGAGTATTCGTCCGTCTCGGAGGAGCGCAGCTCGTGCATTGGAAGGCTGAAGCGATAGCGGAGGCCTTTCGTTCTCTTAACGTGATAACGAGTTGAATCACATCAACACATCAAGCGGGCCATATCCCACCTTGTAATTTTCAAGTGCTTCCAAAACTAGACTCCATCCTTCCGGAGAGTAAACGCACAACGCGCTAAACAGCTCGAAGATCTGCGTTTTCAGGAGGCCGTTGTTGGTATCCAGTACTGTTCGTACGTTATGAGGGTCGGAATAAAACCACGTTTCATCACCAGCTTAACTTGCCTTGTGCTAGCTTTTGAACAAAGTTTTGTGCCTGTGACTCTATGATGAACGTCAGACCTATCTCGTTGTTCATCACCGCCTTCACGCAGCCAACACACTCCAGCTGCCTCAGTGCGTCCGATATGCTCGAAAACCCTTTGCGGCCGAGGCTTTCCAACGCATCGAAAAGGGCCGACAGACCGCCCAAAGACAAAAACTGCTCCAGCCATTTACCGTCGACCGATTTAAGCCGGTGTTTGAGGCCTGTGAAGTTGAGGGCTCGCGAAATTACAGCAATGCACAGTTCAGGGTCAGCTTCTTCTAGCGATTGGTGTACATCTTGACGGGTCGGCTGTTTCACCAAGTTCTTGGAGAGGCTTTTCCACGATCTTGTTACTTCCATTAATAGGCTCGTACCATGGACACTAGGCTACTATCATACACACAAAAACTATATAGTATCAAATGAATACTGACCGGAAGGCGCACTCAATTTTAGACAAATTATTGATCAAAATATGGAAGCCGTGCAGAAATTCTTCACTCAGAGTAACTATTAATACACACACATTCCCTCCCACTTCCTTCAGGCATCTTCTCCTTTTCTGCATTCTTTGCTGGAGGCTACTAACACACATGCACATAAAAACACCACTTGCACGCATGCACACATACACATGAACACACACAACACACACAAACACACACACAAACACACAAACACACACACACAAACACACACACACACAAACACACACACACACACACACACACGAACACACACACACACACACACACACACACACACACACACACACACACCACACACACACACACACACACACACACACACACACACACACACACACACACACACACACACACACCTCTTGAAGTGCTCCAGGATTTCCAAGCACCTTTATCTGTTCCCTGCCTCACACCCAGATAACCATCAGATAAGCACATCCACACTTAGCAGTTGTTACCTAGGTCCTTTGATGCACACCACTAGACACCTTTCAGGTACATCAACATTACATTTCTCAATGCATTGGAATGTGTCTTTGATGTGGCCACAGGGCACAACAGCAATGAACCTGACTTCCAGTCACTACTGAAAACATATGACACACACAAGGGGGGCAACACCCTTCACAGGGGCCTTGAGTCAGCTGCACAAGACTCACCGCTTTAAATGGCACAACCCATGTAACAAAGCACAGCAGGTGATTTAAAAAGGTGACGTAATGAACAACCACCATCCCACCATCCCTCTGAGGAGGGTAAGGTGGTACGTTAGTTCATGTGGGGAACGATGGGGAAGAGGGAGGATGGGGAAGAGGGAGGATGGGGAGAGGGAGGATGGGGAAGAGGGAGTATGGGGAAGAGGGAGGATGGGGAAGAGGGAGGATGGGGGAAGAGGGAGGGTGGGGAAGAGGGAGGGTGGGGATGGGAAAGAGGGAGGGTGGGGAAGTGGGAGGGAGGATGGGGAAGAGGGAGGATGGGAAGAGGGAGGGTGGGGAAGAGGGAGGATGGGGAAGAGGGAGGATGGGGAAGAGGGAGGGTGGGGAAGAGGGAGGATGGGGAAGAGGGAGGGTGGGGATGGGGAAGAGGGAGGGTGGGGAAGAGGGAGGATGGGGAAGAGGGAGGATGGGGAAGAGGGAGGATGGGGAAGAGGGAGGGTGGGGAAGAGGGAGGATGGGGAAGAGGAGGGTGGGGATGGGGAAGAGGGAGGATGGGGAAGAGGGAGGGTGGGGAAGAGGGAGGATGGGAAGAGGGAGGATAGGGAAGAGGGAGGATAGGGAAGAGGGAGGATGGGGAAGAGGGAGGATGGGGAAGAGGGAGGATGGGGAAGAGGGAGGATGGGGAAGAGGGAGGATGGGGAAGAGGGAGGATGGGGAAGAGGGAGGATGGGGAAGAGGGAGGGTGGGGAAGAGGGAGGGAGGGGAAGAGGAAGGATGGGGAAGAGAGGGTGGGGAAGAGGTAGGATGGGGAAGAGGGAGACTGGTCACCATAGGGGCATGGGGACTGGTCACACATTGGACAGACATTCATCTCCTTGTCTCTGGTATTATGCTACTCACTATGCAGGAGTGTAGCTTCTTGTCCTTTCGTTTTGACATGCAGGAGAGTACACACATTGAGGGGGCGTGGCTGAGCACACCACACCAGGAACAACTTACTGCTGATATGGTCATTCCTTAGTGTACCAAACCAGACATCAGGAAGGAGGAGGAGGGAGGTGGGAGGAAGGAGAGGGTAGGAGGAGAGAGGAGGAGGGAGGGAGAGGAGGGAGGAGGGAGGTGGGAGGAGGGAGGAGGGAGGTGGGAGGAGGGAGGAGGGAGGTGGGAGGAGGGAGAGGAGGGTGGGAGGAGGGAGGAGGAGGTGGGAGGAGGGAGGAGGGAGGGGGAGGAGGGAGGAGGGAGGTGGGAGGATGGAGGGGGAGGAGGGAGGTGGGAGGAGGGAGTATGGAAGGGAGGCGATGGGAGGAGGAGGGTGGGGAGGGAGGGAGATGGGAGGTTGGGAGGAGGAAGTGTCGGAGGAGCGGAGATGGGAGGAGGGAAGGTGGGAGGTGGGGAGGAGGGAGGTGGGAGGAGGGAGAGGGGAGGAGGGAGAGGGGAGGAGGGAGATGGGAGGAGGGAGATGGGAGGAGGGAGATGGGAGGAGGGAGGTGGGAGGAGGGAGGTGGGAGGAGGGAGGTGGGAGGAGGGAGGTGGGAGGAGGGAGGTGGGAGGAGGGAGGAGGAAGGTGGGAGAAGGGAGATGGGAGGAGGGAGATGGGAGGAGGGACAGGTTGAGGGGGAGGGGAGGGAGAATGGGGGGAAGGGGATGGGATGCTGGCACTGGTTTCATGGCTGATATAACCAGTTATAGTATATAGATTATCTCTGATATAACACCTTTTGTCTATTTACAAGCCCAGCTGCAATCTTCTCAATGGGCCTCCAGGTTTCCTTGGCAACTGTGTCAATAATGATGGAATGATAAAGAGTAGATGAGGCCACAGGTCTACACATATCAGCACATACATATGGCACATACACATACACACTTCCGCCACATATCATGCAGCCACACACATTCAACCACAACAATGCACTATCAGCAACAGCTCCAATACATGCACACCTGCACATTACTCACAGCTGCAACATATCCTCCTCCTTCACATCTTCCCCAGCTCCAAAATATCCACCTTCTTTTCCCTACCCTCCTCCACACCCTCTCATACCCTCCTCTCGTTCTGCAGAAAAATGCACATGTGTACAAGGTCTCATTGTTCAAAACCACATTTACATCATAAGAATGCAGTGCTTTCCCCCCTCCACTCCCTCCAAAATCACAGCTGTCTCTCCATTCAGATAGAAAGTGCTCAGCAACAGGTCAACAAAACCACCCATTGTAATGAAGTGGGGAATCAGCATTACAAATGAAATCATTGCCTGAGAAAATGTGATTGTAATTACTACTGACCTAGATAGCAGCACACACACACGCGCGTGCACACACACACACACACACACACACACACACACACACACACACACACACACACACACACACACACACACACACACACTGTCTCTCTCACACACAAATGCCCACAACCACCATCACCACCATCATCATCATCACCATCACCATCATCATCATCATCACTCATCATTGTCATGACATCATCTATTATTATTCAGATTGACAATTTTCATTTGATGATGCGTTGACAGATCCATTCCCCCAATGAGGGTCAGTTCCCCCAATGAGGGTCAGTTTGCATAACACACGTAAGTGTTGTGAATAAACGTAACTGACCAATTGCAACAAAAATCATAGTTCCCAGGAACGTACATATGAATTTAATTTTCCATTTTATATTTGCAGTTTTGTTAGCGACCACATGAACAAAGTACTTACCCCCATTCATGTAGAAGCAACTTCCTGATTCCTAGTTAATGAATGCTTTTTAGTTCTTCAGGCTTCTGCTTGATCTCAACTAGCTTGTCAGCAGTGTGATCCTCACTCTCCAGTGTCTTGTCAGCAGTGTGATCCTCACTCTCCAGTGTCTTGTCAGCAATGTGATCCTCACTCTCCAGTGTCTTGTCAGCAGTGTGATCCTCACTCTCCAGTGGCTTGTTGCTGTCACTTGGTCACATGCCTACTTAGTTATGCAGCAGCATCACGAGATGAGTGTACCTGTGTGTCTTGTGTGTCCCTGTGTACCTGTGTGTCTTTGTGTCCTTGTGTCCCGTGTGTCCCTGTGTTTCCTTGTGTCTTGTATGTTCTTGTGTCTTGTGTGTCCTTGTGTCTTGCATGTCCTTGAGTCTCCTGTGCCCTTGAGTGTATGCTGATTCGACACATTTCTCCATTTGCCTACAGTTTGCAGACAGTGCAGATGGCTATACAGGGCAGTGCAGATGGCTATACAGGGCAGTGCAGATGGCTATACAGGGCAGTGCAGATGGCTATACAGGGCAGTGCAGATGGCTATACAGGGCAGTGCAGATGGCTATACAGGGCAGTGCAGATGGCTATACAGGGCAGACAGTGCAGATGGCTATACAGGGCAGGCAGATGGCTATACAGGGCAGTGCAGCCTATACAGGGCAGTGCAGATGGCTATACAGGGCAGTGCAGATGGCTATACAGGGCAGTGCAGATGGCTATACAGGGCAGTGCAGATGGCTATACAGGGCAGACAGTGCAGATGGCTATACAGGGCAGTGCAGATGGCTATACAGGGCAGTGCAGATGGCTATACAGGGCAGTGCAGATGGCTATACTGGGCTGACAGTGCAGATGGCTATACAGGGCTGGCAGTGCAGATGGCTATACAGGGCAGTGCAGATGGCTATACTGGGCTGACAGTGCAGATGGCTATACAGGGCAGTGCAGATGGCTATACAGGGCAGTGCAGATGGCTATACTGGGCTGACAGTGCAGATGGCTATACTGGGCTGGCAGTGCAGATGGCTATACTGGGCTGACAGTGCAGATGGCTATACTGGGCAGTGCAGATGGCTATACAGGGCTGGCAGTGCAGATGGCTATACTGGGCTGACAGTGCAGATGGCTATACAGGGCTGACTTTAGTGATCCATCTTCAGGAAGAGCTGTATGTGAGTGGACTGCATGAGTTGAGGGGGGGGGGGGGGGGCTAGTAGGCAGGTTGAGAGAATAAAGGAGTTTTTTCAAAGATATTGCATTCCAAAGCTCCAGGATTTTGGTAATTAAATTGATCCATTACCCCAATGAGGGTCAGTTTGCATAACACACGTAAGTGTTGTGAATAAACATAAGTGACCAATTGCAACACAAATCATAGTTCCCAGGAACGTACATATGATTTTAATTTTCTATTTTATATTTGCAGTGTTGTTGGCCACCACATGAACTAAGTACTACCCCCATTCATGTGTGTGGTGCACATGCTGAAATCGATGTGCTTATATGCATGCAGAAGTGTGCATGTGTGTGGGTGTGGCCTGGTTCACTCTTGCCCAAAAGGTGCTCATTTGGTATGCAGTTGCCAACGAAACTAACAAACTGCACTCTGCCATTAACATGTACATCCTCCCTCCCCCCTCCCGAACTAGTACTTTCCAGGAAAATGCTGAAAGTCTCGTTAATTGCTTACATCTATTGCTGATGTTATTTGAACTAGTTTAGAGTGACTGACTACTAATGAGTAATGTATACAGGTTTTTACGGTGTTGAATGCCAAACTGAAGAAACCTAAGGGTTAAAGGTATTTAGTTAGTGAAGATAATTAAATAGACAGCTTACTTGGAACTAACTTCAAAGAATTTGGTACAAAATGCCAACGAAACACTTTGATGATACACAAACAGAAGGAAGTACATACACAAACAGAAGGAAGTACATACACAAACAGAAGGAAGTACATACACAAACAGATAGAAGTACATACACAAACAGAAGGAAGTACATACACAAACAGAAGGAAGTACATACACAAACAGAAGGAAGTACATACACAAACCGAAGGAAGTACATACACAAACAGAAGGAAGTACAACCATGCAGACAGCTATTTAACCCCCTACCCTCTCCCCCTCTTGTTGATGCTGCAGCATAGACATTTCAATGCTTTACAGAGATAGAGGCTAGGCCTGCTATGCTATGTTCAATGAGTCACCTTTTTTGGACAAAGTATGGAAACACTGAATATATGCTCACAGAAGCCTGCTGATAGATAAATGTACCACAGCATTACCACTAACCATACAACCACTTTCACCACAGTACATTCACTTTCATCACAGCACTGCCCTTGCATCAGAAAAGACTAACCATGCATGGTGCCTCAAAGCAACTTCAATCTGAGGAAAGCTCAAAGCTCCCATATATGGCCATTTTACCCTTTCTGGCAACATCACACTTTTTGGAGCTACATAATCCACTGATGTGGCTTTGGTCAGAGGCACAGGGCTTGGCAAGGTGTTGGCATGTGGTCAACGTGCTTTCTACTGTAAAACAGTCACCACAAACAGGATTATCACACATATATATCCCACTCACCCTCACCACCCACCCAGAACTAAATAACACAGGTGTTATTAAATCATTCCTTTTTAACACCGGTTCCATGAGAAACGGGTACATTATTAGCCCATTTTTTGGAATTTGAAAAAACTAAATGTGTCGGAGATGAAACTACAATCATTTTGTTTGTTATTGAGTGTTTATCAATCAGTTGGATGAAGGGTTTCATCATTTTTTTTCACTACAGGTTTACAGCTCAATACCTCCAAAGTCGAAGAATGACACAAAAAAATGGCACTTTTTTTGTTGCAGAAATACAAAGCATTTCATTTGATGCTAGTACATAGCCTTACACTTGAGCATGATTTTTGTGTCAAAGTCAAGCTTCTAAGACTGGTTTTAGCGTTTGGTACAGTACCGCATCTTGCTGATTTATCATTCAATATGCGTGCTGACTGGAGTATTTGTTGCATCTATATCACAGTTATGGATGTATTATGTAGAACGACCAATGGAGTGGCTGAGCTCCATACTTGTCCAGCTATAAATATTCCTTCGCACGCTGCTTTCTTCCTTTAACTTGCACGTGTATGCTATTATGTCCAGTTTATGCATAGTTTAAGTCAACTTGGATTCCCTAATTTTACAATAAACTATTCTTACAATACATTGTTATAGATAACGTGTGATGTAACAAAGTTGTCTGATATGTACTTTGTATCCAGTTTGTAGGTCTATTTTATAAAGCTGTTGCTTGATATTCTTGTATTTGCTTGATCAAATCTCTCTTATTTCTGACTTGTTTTTGCAAAAAGACTCTGAGCTGCTTCATCTTTAGTCATCAGAAGACCAACCTCAGACTGGTTAACAATTGGTCTCTTAGACCAGAGACTAGTACAATCTGAACTCCGTCCTCTATTTTTCTCCCTTTTTGTTCAGCAGGGTACCTATGTTGACCTGTCTTTTGATACACCACTTTAATTTGGCCAACAACTGGGAATTCTGATAGCAACAATGTCCATCTGAATATTGAACAACAAGTCTGGCTTCCACAGCCTCTGCATGTGAACACCTTATGACTGCTTTAAATTGTGCTTCCCTCTACAGCCTGTCCTAAATCTTCCTTCCAGCATTGAATTTTTCAACTCTTCTGCTCAGATGTGGATGTTGATTCTTTCCACAATGTGCCCAACCTAAATGAAAATTTCCCTCAAATGAGGCATACTGCAACACTTCCTCTATTCTTACAGCTGTAATCATGGCTACTGACTGACCATCCACTGTGAAGTCTCGAGTTGCTAGGATTGTATTGCATATTTAAATGCTGTACTAATGGCATTGCCTTGCCTTTTAGAACCTCTACATCTGTGTTTCTCTTTACAATAAAACAGTGTTAAAATGTCGGTGGCAGAACTCATATTGTGGGAAAATGCTGCAAATCTCATTAATTGTCTTCATTTTGGTGCATCCTCCTCCATTTTCAGTTGCCGTTTACTCTTCTTAACAGGTCTACTACTATAGCGAGAACGTGCCATGGTAGCATCTCTCTCAGAACCCATATTGTGAAATAGAACTTTGCACCCACTAATATCAACCCCTGGATTACCAAGTCGGTGAAGCTCATAAGAATAGGATGCAGTAGTTAAATTTCTAATGAGAGATGGTACAGCCTGCCCTAAGTTGTGGAAAAATGAAACCATAGGATTTGTGGAGTGATGATTGTATGTAGAAGCTACATAAAAAAATCACTCCACAAATCTTACAGTTTCACTTGAGGCACAGAGTGCTACTGCACAGTAGGTCCATTCCATTGCATGTTTTGTCTACAGCTCCAGTGTCTAGTTTAGATTGTCTTGAACGTCGTGCTGATTCACTACATATTCTCACACAAGGTGTGTATAATTACTGGGCTCACTATACAATGTTACTTATAGGATGGATGATGAACAGAAGTGGAGGATTTGAAACCTTTGTGAAGGCAGTTCCCACTGTGTCAGATTTTTAGATGCAGTTCACTAAATGTGAGGAGCTCTCCTGATGTGTATATTTCTGTGGACAAACATTGGAGACTTCCCATTGTCAACTTCTAAATACATATCCATTAAAAATCCAACCAGGTCAGTTAAATACATATCCATTAAAAATCCAATCAGGTCAGTACATATAACAGTGCTTATTCATCAGTTATACATTTAATTATGCATTAAATTCAACAGTGGAAAATATACTACAGTCGATTGATACCAGTATAGTCTGCATAGGGAATAGTGATGAAAAGTTTCAAGATTTGATGAAGCACACATGTGATACCCGAGATAAAACAAGTATGTGCTTCATAACATACCTATATTGGGGATGGAGAAGGGCAGAGGGTGCACAGCCCCCTGCAGCAGCGGCATTTTGATAGCAAGCATTTCTAGTAGCACTGAGATGTGATTTAGACTTGTATACAAAATTTGCTATAATGTAATTATAAATGAAATTATAAATGCCATGCATGGGATTAACTACAAGATGTACATTTTTAGAATCAAAATCTGAGGCAATTGTAGAGTCCAGCATACTTGCATGTTATCCTACAATACGTCATGGACGATGTGAACTGTTGCTTGGTCCAGGAACTACACCACAGTGTTGGGAATATTAAAACTATAGGAAGAGTCTGCATTCTACCATTGCCAAACAAAAGCACAGACTCAGTTCCGATTGTACAGATCCGAGCAGCCACACAAACTATTCTCACATGGCAACTTCTGAACTTTGCAGCAGACTTCATAATCTTCATGCAAAGTGTCGCAAAACAACTGAGCAACTAAATCGTTTGAAGAAAAGAATTGTGAAGAAGACGAAGTGGGGATAATAGTAGATGATCACACTCACAATGATTTGAAATCTATTATGGAAGAAAATGACAGCAAGGTAGCTTCTTCTTCTGGTTCTGACTCCTTTACTCGAATTTTTTGGGACCAGCAAAAGCAGGCAGCTGCAGTTAACAATGCAAAACACATGAAATGGCACCCAATGATGATCAAATGGTGTTTATATCTGCGTCATCTCTCTGGTAGTGCTTATGACTTGTTAAGAGGTTCAGCATGCCTTAAACTGCCTTCTTAACATACTCTGAGAGACTATACCTATACCTCAACAACCATTATTGGGTTTTCTGCTGACATAGATACACAATTGATGCAAGCTGTGAACATAACATCTTGAATGGAATGTGAAAAGTGTATTGGTATCTTGGTTGATGAAATGCATGTAAAAGAAGATTTAGTGTTCGATAAGCCATAAAATAAACCTTTTAGGTTTTTTAAACCTTGGAGACACTAACAATCAGCTCCTTCAATTTGAGAAATCTGTATCAGCAGAAGAGCAGCAAGAACATGAATTAGCCAGAATCATGCTTGTTTTGATGGTTCGAGGGCTATTCTCAAGCCTTTGTTTTCCTTATGCACAATTTGCATCATCCACCACTGCCAAGGGTGACTTGTTTATTGATCCTGTCTGGGAGGCTGTGACAAGACTTGAGTGCCTTGGATTGAAAGTGTTATACATCACTGCAGAGGTGCCACATCTAACAGACGCTTCTTTAAGCTTCATAATCCTTCTTCACCACTTGTGCAAAAGACTGAAAATCCATATGATCCTGATAGGTTTGTCTACTTTTTTTCTGATCCTCCACACCTATTAAAAACTGCAAGGAACTGCTGGTCAAAATATAAGCTATGGGTAAGCAGCATGCAAGCATTTTAAGGATACTTAACATGAATGGTTTAATTTTCAGTGTAATGGGAAGAACATAAGTTGGAATCATCTTTCTGATCTCTATCTACTTGATAACGACACTACTAAAACTACTCCAGGCCTCAGACTAGTTCCTAAATTCAAGTATGAACATACATCTCACTTCATTCTCACGCATGAGGGTTGATCTAGCTGCAGAGGTAAGAAAATAGTGCATTAAATTATTATTACAGCTTTGCATATTATTTATAGGTTCTTAGTGAAAAAGTTGCAAAGGCTATTGAAGCGACCCATGGCCTATAAGAAGAGGAAAACTGTCAAGTTCATAGAATACTTTGATAAGTTCTTTGATTGCCTGAATGTGGATAACTACACAAGTGGTCTGAAGGAGTGAAAGGAGTTCAAAGAGCCATACACATCACCAGATGACAGTTGGCTTGAATGGTTACAAAATGATTTCCTTGCATATCTTAAAGCATGGGAAGAATCTGTGCAATCGAGAACAGGCTTTAAGAAGAAGCAAAATGCTCCTTAGTCCAGAAACATGTTTGGGTATACAAATAACAGCTGTGGGCAAATATTTTATAAACTGATAATAATTTATATTTTCGCCCCTCGGTGATGTCATTTGTTGAGCTTGTAAAGTATTTATTCACAATTCCTGGCATCACATCATTTCTGAGTGAGCAGGATCCACTTGAAATTTTTTTTGGATGCCAGCAACAGAGGAAGAACCATTGATAATCCCACTAGCTGTCTCAGAGTTCTGCAAAAACACCCAAGCCCTGCGTGTAATAAACTCCTTATGCAGTGATGTCTCAAAAGGAAATTGCAGAGGGAAAAGGCATTCAACACATACAGATGGGTCAAGGGATAGGGATGCAGCACCATTAGCTAAGTGTCGTCGATCAAGAGCTAGACATAGTACACGACTATTCATTATCATCATTATCGTGTCCAGATGTCTGCAATAATGTTCGTAGTGAATTTTTCTTCTGCAAAGCTGTCTTTTTGATCTGCTTGTACTGCTCTATCCATCCACTTCTGTATGCAAACCCCCTCACAGTTATCCATTGCATTGCTATTTCTTTTAGTAGCAGGGTTTCATGCTTTTGTTGGTATTGTGCCAATACAATGCACCAATAGAATTGCACGTCTTCATTTGATACCACGATGTCACATACAGCTGTTGCATTAAGAGTTGCTTGCCTGTGAAGATTCATTCTTAAATACCTCCTGACTTAGGGCATAAAATACCCGATACAAATCATCACTGATGTGCCACAACCAACCTCTATCCTATGATAGTGGTCCATCTAGATGAATCATCAGTGGTTTCATTCCCATACTCTCTTAAAGTGTCCATGCATGAAATGAGTTCTTCTTTTAAGATTTGAGAATGAGAGGACCTCTTTAACTTGCTTTTGACCTGTTTGCATACATAACCAGCAGCACAGCGCAATGCATTTTCTTCATTCAATGTTAACGGGTCAACATCTTCACCTGCGTGACGAATTACTGTAATTCTTCTACCCAACATTTTCTTAAACATAGTGTCTGTCAGTCGCTGATATAAGACAGGATGAACAACAATGTGACACTGACAACTGCTAAATAAGGTTTTCCAACGCATTCTGAAGTTCCAAGAAATACGTAGCTTGTGGTAACGTGTCCACATTTTCTCTCTGCCAGCGCATAAGTTTTTACCGTTTGTCAAGCATGTTACTACTTCAGCTACATCTTGCCCGAACTGCAGTAAGAAGTCCTGAACAGTTATTTTGCTTTCTGGTTTCCCTAGCCATTCTTTCATAGCACAGGCCTGTGTTCTACACTTTGTGGGCACGGGTAAATGAAGCTTGAAGAGTTCGTCGTCAACGATGTGGTCGATTGCTTGCAGAAAGTCATCTATATGTAGAATATTAACGCTATAACAAATGTAATGTACCGCAAAAGTCTCGTTCCTTACCGCTATTCAAATGTAAGCTTTCATCAGATTCAGCCATTTTCTCTGTAAAGGCCTGGGTACTGGAACTGCCAGGAGTGTACCTGTTGATTGGGTTAGTTTCCAATCCCTTACCTCTAATATCTATGGTTGTGCTTATGTTAACACAGTGCTTCACTAGATGTCTTTCCTATGTTAACACAGTGCTTCACTAGATGTCTTTCCTATGTTAACACAGTGCTTCACTAGATGTCTTTCCTATGTTAACACAGTGCTTCACTAGATGTCTTTCCTATGTTAACACAGTGCTTCACTAGATGTCTTTCCTATGTTAACACAGTGCTTCACTAGATGTCTTTCCTATGTTAATACAGTGCTTCACTAGATGTCTTTCCTATGTTAATACAGTGCTTCACTAGATGTTAATACAGTGCTTCACTAGATGTCTTTCCTATGTTAATACAGTGCTTCACTAGATGTCTTTCCTATGTTAACACAGTGCTTCACTAGATGTCTTTCCTATGTTAACACAGTGCTTCACTAGATGTCTTTCCTATGTTAACACAGTGCTTCACTAGATGTCTTTCCTATGTTAATACAGTGCTTCACTAGATGTCTTTCCTATGTTAATACAGTGCTTCACTAGATGTCTTTCCTATGTTAATACAGTGCTTCACTAGATGTCTTTCCTATGTTAACACAGTGCTTCACTAGATGTCTTTCCTATGTTAATACAGTGCTTCACTAGATGTCTTTCCTATGTTAACACAGTACTGATGTATCTTTCCTGGTGTGCCTGCAGCGTGTCTTGAAAGCCCAGTAACCAAAGACAACAGCTCAGGCTCCAGTTTCTCACCAATCACCAGCTCTGCACATTCTTGTTTACTCCTTTATGTGATTCCTCTTCTTTTTTAAAAATCACAAACGTCTACTTCATAAGTGACATCACTCAGCCACCTTGTTACTACGTAAGGGACCTTGCCAGCTTACCAACAGGTTACAGAGACAGCGCCATTTTTCCACTTGAAATCCTCTAGTCTTATTCAAGTCATACCAACCTTTCTGCTGTTTTTGGGCCCTCCTTCAGGTATTCATGTACTAGCTCCAACATATTAGCAAAATTCGTATGTACGCTCAGCATGTGTGACGAAGGATTGGGCATATTTACTGCTTGCCTTTCGTGAGGTCCCACAGGCATCACCTGTTTGCACCATTCCTACTGCACTATGGAAGATGTGTGAGAGGATCACCTCGTATCTTCAAGAAAACATGGAAAGCCAAGTGGGGAGAACATTGCTCTGCTCCGATATGCTACATTGCTTTGAGCGTACCGTCGAACCTCTCTACAAGTCAATTGGTTTCAGAATGGTACGGACTTGACCTAATAGGCTTTGGTTGGCAGGAGGTGGCACAGCTCTGCCAGGTGACCCTTGTCAGACCAAATCTCTTGTGGGAATCCTACTCTTGCCAATATACTGACTTAATCATTGGCCACTTACCCAGCCACCACTGGCTTCATTGTACCTGGTTCAGGGTACCGTGTCACATGAATGCACGCCACTGGTAGTATGCACTTGTGCCTAACGGCTCCGAGGAAGGGGGCAAACAATGTCCATGCAATACATGCAAATGGTTCCTCAACGATCGGTGGTGGTTTCAACCAGACTTGTCCTCAGAGCTGTCTTCTGACATGCTGCGCATGAAACACATCACTTGGCTAAATTGTTGTCAACCAATGGCCAATAGAACTGTTGCAATATCTTTGTACAGGGTCTGCTCCCTCCTCCCTTCTCCCCCCCCTCCCTCCCCCCTTCACCCCCAAATGACCAGAGGGAGGAATGTTCATGGGCAAGACTAAGCACTGCCATTCTGTCCTGAATTGGTAACACACATTGTGGGGCACTTCCTCATCTTCTTTTGCCCAGTCTCACTGCCTTTTCCAAAGCAAGACTTCTTGACTCGATCAAAGAAACCTGCCGTTTCCCACCAAATCTTTGCTGGTACAGACAACCTCGCAGATGCTCAATAGTGAAGGGACGGGCTGCTGAACTTCCACCAACTCAGTAGCAGAAACATGCATATCTAGGCCTACTTCAGCACCAGTGTGGTTAATTTCTTCAAAGAATGCCTCGTCAAAAGCTACCCTTGGCCACTCGTCGCTCCTTTTACGTTACCGTTCGCTGCAACCTGTAGCGCGCGAGTGCCCATGATTAGGCACATGGTCGTGAACCGTTATGGAGATACAAGTGTGCAAAGAAATTGCATATTTCCCGGGCGTTACGCGCCATTAACGTATTACGAGGACGTCCTGAAGAGGCCGGGGAGAGATAACGTTGTAAGCATGCAGCTACATGTACACGTATACATACATAGAGCCATGTGCATGTGTGTGTGTGGTAGAGATGTGCAGATCTAGACTTGTAGGCTTTTCTAACAGTGACTGCATGCTGTGACCTTTTGCTGAGCTGGTTACATGTTAGTAGTAGAAGCGGGCCAGGATTGAACGTGTGTTGGCTGATCAAAGACAGGCTGAGGCGCGGCTATAATGCTCAGATGCCACCTCCGACATAGAAGCATTTCCGCAAATGGTTATATGTTGAGGACCGATCTGAGATCTCGTGCTTACATTAGTTAACTATGACGACTTATTGCATTACGTAATGACTGCGACCGCAAGTACTAATTACTTTTTCTTTGACAATTTTTAGTGCTTTTTCTTTCAGTGCAAATGCCATAAAATATATATCATTATGATTTTCCGATTTTTCTCTATCCAGTGATGCAATCGAAAAATCTTAAAATGCATAGACGTCCTCTCGATGTATTGGAATCTGGACATGGTGGTCCGTAGACCGTGATCTCTTCCGGCTTGAAATTGACCGTGATCAATATGGAACCATTAACAAACTTATGACCTTGACCGTGGTCCGACCGTACGGTCCGATCGCGGTCGTTGTACATGACATATGCATGGATTCCTATTTATGGTGTCAAAATGATCCAGTTATCAAACAAGTGCGCTCTGATATCCTTTCAGACATGCGAGACCGCTTGAATCCTATAGTAATGCTGTGTACCTCATGGGTTCTATAACACACCATGGTCATAAAAGGTTGTCTTGGTTGACAACTATATGGACAAATAAAAAGGAATATCGCAGTTGCGAACATGCAGAAATGCTTAATGTGCATGGTAGCAAGAGAGCAATCTTGGTTTACAAAGAAGTTGCAAAGTATGAATCAAAATTTAACTGAAAGGCAAGAGAGATTTCCAGACCGAAGACGATGGCCTGACCCTACAATATTTTCAGCGTCGTTGCTGTGCGAACATCAAGGGGAAGCTGATGTTATCAGGTACCGCTATGCATCATGCATCTCAACAGAATTTGCCCAATACATATCTAATCTCGCACCCAGACGCAATATTCACAGCAGCTGCGGGGGGGGGGGGGGGGGGGGGGGGGGGGGGGGGTAAGTCTCGTTCCCAGACTAATTTACGTAAGCATTATCGCATCATTGTATGCTACCATCTTACGGGAGACTGGGAACGAGACTAACGTGAAAGTCGGCTAGTGTCGTTCCCAGACCAATATGTTATCGCATAATGTATAAACACGCTTGTATAGAGCGTGTTTATACATTATGCGATAAACATTGCGTCATATTGGTCTGGGAACGAGACTAAAAGTCGGCTGCTGTGAAAATTCAGTCTGGGAACGAGACCAGTACAAAAGCGGTTACTGGAATTAGGTTAATCCGATCTAGCTCTCGATCTCGGGCATTAAGTTTACGTATCTGGCTAATCTTGTGTGCCTCATTATAAATACTGTATTTTGAGCGAGCATTCGTCTGAGAAAAATAGTTCCCTAGCTCGCTAGTCCTAAGTTAATTAACAGTTGCAACATTCCACATGCGCAAGCAGTTTATTAAATTTCTGATGTCTCAACTGCTGAATCAATTTTCGGTGCTATTGATCAAGTTTTCGATTCAATGGCATAATCACGTTGGACTGTTATCAGGCAGCACTAGAATACTTAATTCAATTGCTAGAAATGGCTTACGTGATGGTATGAAATCAATGAGAGAGATTAAAGCGCAACTGCATCAGTGTAAATGCAAACTAACCTCTCTTCCAAGTGTAGTGATTGGTTGGTTCCATTGGTCACACTGTTCCCAGCACACACACCCACACACACACCTCCCCTCACACTACTGAGTACCTATTTGTTTATTATTTAATTTCCTTATTGTTGTCTATATTTTTCCTTTTCCCTTGCTAATCGAACTTTGTTGTCCTAGGGTTTATCACGTTATTTCTTTTATATACTGTACTACATTAATTTTATCTTATATAAATTTTCACCCTCAATTTGAACACATGAGCGCTGATGCGCAGATTTCGGGTGCTGATGAGCAGATTTCGTCCCCGCGAGTGCTGGTGCGTAGATTTTGCCCTCTCGAGAGCTGATGCGCAGGATTCGTTCCACGAATTTCATCGTATACAAGCATGGACGTCATGTTGACAGTACATAATTCAATTTCATATCAAACGACATTCAAAGCACTGAAGTTTTTATATCTACAAGTAAGCACGAATGCCAACTTACTTACCACCAACTAGATATTAAATTTATACCCTCTTACTTCTTCTCTTCGTAGCCAAGTAGTGTGCGAATATTGTCACGGGTAGAACCAACGCTTGCCATGCAGGTAGTGGATAAATGTTATCCCACGATGGATTACCAAGGCACAGAAGCGGACAGAGACAATCAAGGTGTACACTGCCAGATAAATAACCTCAAAGGCCTTTGTGGGGAGGTTGAAATACTGGAGCTCCGGAAACTGAAGTGTGTAGAGTAAAACTACCCACATGGCATTGATTACAAGAAGAAATGCCAGCGTGATGTTACGAAGTGACTTCAATTCTTTCTCCAGTTTGTGGTCTGGTTTTGCAGCTAGGGGCCTTAACGGCTTCCCCTCACCTAGAAGTTCAGTCCAATACAGGCACTCACCATTGCTATTGGTGTCCAGCATATTTTTATTCTCCACAAACTTGCTTCTTGACTCATAGACCATCTTTTCCTCTGGAGATTAAAAATGTAGACATGGAGCATGTGATCTAATACACGCAGAGTCATCACCTTCAGTGAGATATGTAAGCTCCTTGATTCCTTCAAGCAATCTCTCAATGTGAGCTAGATTCAGAGAGAATGAGAGAGACAGAGAGTGAGAGAGACAGAGAGTGAGAGAGACAGAGAGTGAGGAGACAGAGGAGAGACAGAGAGTGAGAGAGACAGAGAGTGAGAGAGACAGAGAGTGAGAGAGACAGAGAGTGAGAGAGACAGAGAGTGAGAGAGACAGAGAGTGAGAGAGACAGAGAGTGAGAGAGACAGAGAGTGAGAGAGACAGAGAGTGAGAGAGACAGAGTGAGAGAGACAGAGAGTGAGAGAGACAGAGAGTGAGAGAGACAGAGAGTGAGAGAGACAGAGAGTGAGAGAGAGACAGAGAGTGAGAGAGACAGAGAGTGAGAGAGACAGAGTGAGAGAGAGAGACAGAGAGTGAGAGAGGACAGAGTGAGAGAGACAGAGAGTGAGAGAGAGAGAGACAGAGAGTGAGAGAGACAGAGAGTGAGAGAGACAGAGAGTGAGAGAGACAGAGAGAGATGAGAGAGACAGAGAGTGAGAGAGACAGAGAGTGAGAGAGACAGAGAGAGAGGAGAGACAGAGAGTGAGAGAGACAGAGAGTGAGAGAGACAGAGAGTGAGAGAGACAGAGAGTGGAGAGACAGGAGAGTGAGAGAGACAGAGAGTGAGAGAGAGAGACAGAGAGTGAGAGAGAGAGACAGAGAGTGAGAGAGACAGAGAGTGAGAGAGACAGAGAGTGAGAGAGACAGAGAGTGAGAGAGACAGAGAGTGAGAGAGACAGAGAGTGAGAGGACAGAGAGTGAGAGAGACAGAGAGTGAGGAGACAGAGAGTGAGAGACAGAGAGTGAGAGAGACAGAGAGTGAGAGAGACAGAGAGTGAGAGAGACAGAGAGTGAGAGAGACAGAGAGTGAGAGAGACAGAGAGTGAGAGAGACAGAGAGTGAGAGACAGAGAGTGAGAGAGACAGAGAGTGAGAGAGACAGAGAGTGAGAGAGACAGAGAGTGAGAGAGACAGAGAGTGAGAGAGACAAGAGTGAGAGAGACAGAGAGTGAGAGAGACAGAGAGTGAGAGAGACAGAGAGTGAGAGAGACAGAGCAGAGTGAGAGAGACAGAGGAGAGAGACAGAGAGTGAGAGAGACAGAGAGTGAGAGAGACAGAGAGTGAGCGAGACAGAGAGTGAGAGAGACAGAGAGTGAGAGAGACAGGAGTGAGAGAGACGAGAGTGAGAGAGACAGAGAGTGAGAGAGGACAGAGAGTGAGAGAGACAGAGAGTGAGAGAGACAGAGAGTGAGAGAGACAGAGAGTGAGAGAGACAGAGAGTGAGAGAGACAGAGAGTGAGAGAGACAGAGAGTGAGAGGACGAGAGTGAGAGAGACAGAGAGTGAGAGAGACAGAGATGAGAGAGACAGAGAGTGAGAGAGACAGAGAGTGAGAGAGACAGAGAGTGAGAGAGCAGAGAGTGAGAGAGACAGAGAGTGGCGAGACAGAGAGTGAGAGAGACAGAGAGTGAGAGACAGAGAGTGAGAGACAGAGAGTGAGAGAGACAGAGAGTGAGAGAGACAGAGAGTGAGAGAGACAGAGAGTGAGAGAGACAGAGAGAGTGAGAGAGACAGAGAGTGAGAGAGCAGAGGGAGAGAGTGGAGTGAGAGAGACAGAGTGAGAGAGACAGAGAAGAGTGAGAGAGTGATGAGTGGAGAGAGGGGGAGGGAGGGGAGAGACGGGAAGAAAAGGAAGAGATGGGGAGAGGGAGAGTGAGAGAGGGGGAGAAAGTGAGAAAGGGAGAGAGTGAGAGAGGGGAGAGAGGAGAATGTGAGAGAGAGGGGAGAGGAGAGTGAGAGAGGGGGAGAGAGTGAGAATGTGAGAGAGAGGGGGAGAGAGTGAGAGAGGGGGAGAGAGTGAGAATGTGAGAGAGAGGGGGAGAGAGTGAGAGAGGGGGAGAGAGTGAGAATGTGAGCGAGAGGGGGGAGAGTGAGAGAGGGGGAGAGAGAGAGAGGGAAAGGAGGAGTGAGAGAGGGGGGGAGGAGAGTGAGAGAGGGGAGAGAGGAGAGAGGAGGAGGGAGAGAGTGAGAGAGGGGGAGGAGAGTGAGAGGGGGAGAGAGAGTGAGAGAGGGGGAGAGAGTGAGAGAGGGGGGAGACTGAGAGGGGGAGAGAGTGAGAGAGGGAGAGAGGGGGAGAGTGAGAGAGAGGGGGAGAGAGTGAGAGAGAGGGGGAGAGAGTGAGAGAGGGGGGAGATGGTGAGGAGAGAGGGAAGAGAATGATAAAAGGGAGAGTGAGAGAGGGGAAGGGAGAGAGGGGAAGGGAGAGAGGAGAGAAATGGGACAAAGGAAGGGGCAAACGGAATGAACAAGAGGGACAGAGGAATGAAAGGAGAGAAGGAAAGAGAGAGTGCATAATGTCAGTTATAAGGTTTTGGGTTCTTTTTGTTTTACATGTACCTTTCTTTGTGATTCCCATCTTTGTAAGATCTATTCCTTTTAAATTCTCCAAGTCATCCCTCGTCTTGTACCCAGCTTCTTCAAAAAGCTCTTGATAGCCCTGAAGTTGAAGGCTATTCAGCCATGTCTTCACATCACTCAACTCCTGCATTACATAAACCATTATTGGCAGTCATAGCCATTTGATATATGCTTGGAGATAAAGTTGTGCTTACTAGGGAAGGCTGGCTGATTTTGAATATGAATGGAGGCAGCTTCTTGGCATACCGCACCAGTCGCAGAACAAAACCTCTCTCTGTTAACCCCATAGCATGACAATCCTATACCAGAAAGCAGACTAAGAATCCTAAATGGTAACCCAAAATGTTTTATCTTACTTCAATTTTTAATCCAGCAATAAAAGTATGTTCAAAGTAACCATGGCGTTCAAGTACAGCAGCATAATCTGGCGGCAACTCTTTGTTCGTCAGCCACATTTGCAGTTTGTCGGTCAATTTGAATGCATCCTCGTCGACTAATTCAGCTGCATTAAATAATGACAGAATTTTGTGGAGCCAAAGCAAATTTGAAAAAAAAAAAAGAACATTCGGATGCAGTGGAGAAGGGTTTAATAGTTATACTGTAGCCCCTGATCAGTATTACAGCATGCATGTTTATATACAGGTCTGCATAACCTAAACACATGCGTGATCTACACACAGTACAAAGAACAATAACATTCAATCAGAATGTGATGCGGTTTCTTACCGTATTTATCCTTAACAGCCTCATCTGACAGATCCATTAATGCTTCTATGATGGGAAGAAGAAAACAAGTAATTTGCAGTACATGTAAATCGGCTGTATATTGAACAGCTTATGTTGCTCCATCTCATTCATATCACCAGACATATCTGCATGTACAATAACCGGGGAAAGGGGAGAGATGGTCACTACAAGGGTAAGTAACAAGTAATTCCTGCGAAAGTGACTTGCATATAGGATTGGTGGTTGACAATCAAAGGTACAATTTCAGGATAAGATGCTGCAATGAGCTAGACAGTTCTAATTTAGCAGATAATATTTAGGACATCGAATGGCTGCACTTGAAATTGTAGGGTGTTTATTAGACAACCTACCAAACACCATTGTATCAGAATTACATGTGTGTCTTGTTTCCTTAAATATGCCCTACCCAATCCTACATCATTTTAATTCTCAATTGTGACTTCAATTTTCTTTTATATACGTGCTCTTAAAAAGGACCCACTGCCACAGGTTTGAAGGGCCCATGAATCCTGTATATGTGCAATCTTTTACCTTTTTCAGCATTGCGGCAGGGGGAAGGCTCCTCTTCAATCTGTTTTTTTTGCATCTCTATATAAGCAGAACAGCACTTTCTGCCATGCAGTCAAGAGGATATCCTTGATTTGTTTAAACCCATTATCCTGAAGCGAGCCATTACTGCTTTCTCAACTTGTACTATTGAGGTTTGCAACTGAATAGATCAAAAGGATCAGATATCCAGAGGGCAGAGCTATAAGATACCACACTCCATGCATCAGGCAATGAAACTCCTTCAGGTGGAATAACCCAGAACAGAGGAACAGAAGAGTGAATATGATAAGATACAAGTTGGAGGGAGTGAGTGGGAACATGAATCCAGTTCTGTTCTGGCAGGTGGACATTGAGAGCATTGCAATCCTGGTGCAAGGCTCATAATTTACGACAAAGTCATAAATGACAGTTTTGATATTTCCTGCAAAAACCGCACCCATGATGATTGCAAAAAAAAAAGTGGCAGATTTGGCCACATCTAATTGATGCTGAGGGTTGCCATAGAGACAGAATATTCCATACGCAATGCTTAAAAGTGAAAAGATGATGATGATGGCCACTACAAAGGAATCAGATACATTGAATGCTGAAACGATGCCAGAGGCCATAATCAGGATGACTGTCACTGGAGAAATTGCTGTGGAGAACACCAATATGCCCTCAAATAGCACAAAAAGGAGGGATACATATGCATTGTTTTTGGTGACCTTTGAGGCTCGGGTAATAAGGAGTGAGGTTGGCAATAGTGGAGGGAATCCATCTTCTGCGCTGCTTGAAGAATTCATCAAAGCTTTCAGGGCAGTGGGTGTAGTTCTCATGCAGATGTGGGACAGTACTCGAGTTTCCACCCTTTCTCCACCAGCAGGGTGCACAGCCAGCGGTCCTCACCCATGTCTTTGGTCAAGAACTCGCTGGCAGAAGTGACATCATGGAATATGCGTCAAGACCGCTCTTTAAGGCACTGCAGCAAAACACACTGAAGCAACCGGGACAGCAGAGGACTGTACTCAAGACGTGCTCAGCAACTTTTAGAAGCCAGTGACCTATGGCATATTCAAATATCTGGTACCAGTAGAGGGGGCCAGACCCCTTTGGGTGGGTCCATCCACATGCTGCTCCCACCTGAGGATCAGAGTCCAAGATGTCCAACAGCACAGTGACAGATTCAGGAGTGAACTGGATGTCAGCATCTGTGGTCAGGATGCATGTGTTATCATAATCCATTTTTGGGTGGGTCTGACGACAACCTGGGTCATCCGCATGGATGAATTCGGTGTCATATTCAACAGTGGCAGACTAGGTGAACTTACCATCAATACCTGTTACTAGGATAGTTCGTATTTGGTGCCGTTCCTGCTCTCTCCAGCTGTCCAGTCTGCGGATGTTCTTGATCCGAAAGTTCAGGACGTAGTTCATGTACATGACCTGGCTCCATCGCTTTTTATTTTTTATTTTAGTACTGTCCTTGAGGTGCACATGGATGGGCATGGCATCCACAATCTCTCATCTCAGCTGGATTCCATAGGGGGTGTTGATCCTCTGGAACATTTCCGGCTCAAATTGGAGCGTTTTAAATTGGTCCATCTCCTTAAAAAGGGTGAAAAGGGAGAACAACTGGAGTGCAAAGTAGGTCATTTGGGTCCCATTTGTGCCACCATCTAAGAATATGTGTGACTCAAAGTGGTCATATTTATTCTCCTTGCAGTGTAAGGCTAGATGGAATATGGAGTACAGCAACAGCTTCATATCCTCACTGTCCTCTTGGTACATGGTTGAGCAGATGAAGACAGTCTTCAGCCTGGTCTTGCTGTTGATGGAGACAGAGGCAGGATTAATGAGCCTGTTGAGTATCATGTGTTGCTCCAGGAAGACTCCGTCATAGCGAGGTGCGAGAAACATATCAACATCATAACCGTCGAAGAGGCTTTGCGTTTTGGTGGTTCTAGTAGTGCTGAAGAAGTACCAGTACATGCTATTCATTCAAAAGACAGCGGAGCTGAAATTGAACAACTCAAGATGATGTTAGAGCGAATGTCACAACGATTTGAAACATTTGAACAACAGTTGAAAGGATTGGACACTAGTATGGCAACCAAAGTTGAAGACAACATGAAGCGGAAAGTGAGATCACCTTCAGGAGGGCAGTATCGTGGAAACTGCAAAAAGAATACTCGTGGATGCTTCAATTGTGGCGAAGAAGGTCATTGGAAAAGAGAGTGTCCTTTAATTATTAAACTTCAGCAAGTCAGCACCGGCGGTGGACGGGGGCTGGCTTGTAAGGAAGTAATCCACCAAGATTCCATGTTTCTTAGGAATGTTGACAAGGTACCATTGCATGTGTATAACATTAGTAGCTTACTGCGAGTGAAAGGACAGCTAGAGGGGCAGCATGTTAGGTGTTTGTTGGATTCTGGGGCAGCGGTGTCTGTTGTCCAGCATTGTTGGATTCGGTGAAGGGTAATATTCGTAGTTCTAATGCTTTGGTAGTAGGCGCGAATTAACGGCACGCTATTGGCCGTTATGGGAAAGATTACCCTTAGTGTACGCTTGGGCAGTTTTTTGGATGAACACGAATTCATTGTTGTAAAGGAGCTCACGGTAGAATGCTTGCTGGGTGCAGATTTTATGGAGAAAAATGATGTGTTGATCGACTTTAGGAGGAAGTGTTTAAAGTTGGGTAGAAATGACGTAGAGGTTTCCTTTATTGATTCAAACAGTTCTGGTAATAATCGGATGGAAGACTCCTTGGTAACGGTGTCCCAGACTGTGCAGCAAACTCGGTATTATTGTTGAATGCAAAGGTGAAGGGTGATTGAAGCAATGCTTGCAAAAATGGTTGGAGAGCATCATAGTGATTGGGACAAGCATTTATACAAAAAGCTATTTTCGCATATAGGACATCATTGCATGAGTCTACAGGTTATTCACCATACCTTGTCAATTTTGAACGTTCACCGGTCTTACCTGTTGATGTCATGTTGGGTCGTTTTGATAGAGAAGGGAATGATGGCAATATTCCCCAGTACATCAAGGAGGTGAGGAAAACACTGAAGAATGCCTATGATGAGATCCGTGTTAATTTGGATGTGGCCCAGGAAAAAAGGAAGGATAGTAATGCTGTGTTCCTCATGGGGTTCTATACAATATTAGTTTTGTTCAGCGTCGTTGCTGTGCGAACATCAAGGGGATGTTACCAGGTAAGCTAAATCAGCTATGCATCATGCATCTCAAGAACTTGACTAATACATATCTAATCTCGCAATCTTCACAGCAGCTGCTGAATTTCATCGGATTTCAGGGTAGTTCTCGTTCTCGGACTCATATACGTAAGCATTATTGCATAATGCATGCTATGAAAAGTAGCATTATACATTATGCGATAATTCTTACGTAAGTGAGACTGGGAACGAGACTAACGTGAAGAGTAGGGGTGATTAAATTCAGCCGCTGCTGTGAAAATTCAATCTGGGAACGAGATCAGTACAAAAGCGGTTACTGGAATTAGGTTAATCCGCTCTAGCACTCGATCTCGGGCATTAGGTTTAGAATGACATATCTGGCTACAGTAAATAATCTAGCGTGCCTCATTATAGATACTGTATCTTGAGCGAGCATTCGTCTGAGAAAAATAGTTCCCTCGCTAGTCCTAAGTTAATTAGCAGTTGCAACATTTGCAACCGTTTTATTACATTTCTGATGTCTCAACTGCTGAATCAATTTTCGGTGCTATTGATCAAGATTTCGATTCAATGGCATAATCTGGGTAACACGTTGGACTGTTATCAGGCAGCACTAGAATACATAATTCAATTGCTACAAATGGCTTATGTGGTGGTATGAGATCAACGAGAGAGATTGAAGCGCAACTGCATCAGTGTAAATGCAAACTGACCTCTCTTCTAACTGTAGTGATTGGTTGGTTCCGTTGGTCACACTGTTCCCACTACACACCCACACACCTCCCCCCATACTACTGTAATGCAGGATTTATTAGTCTGCGCTTGCGCAGTACAATGTATTGATGGAACCTTTTGTAATAGATTGTCACACGCACACCCGTGATCACACATATATATATATACCTTATTTTTGTATGTTTGTCAGTCTGTACCTCGTGTATACCTGCTATCAATCTTGGCCGCTTACACTGGCGTAGTCGGCTCTACACGAGTTGGAATGTCCAAACCCTTGCTCCTACCTGAGCCCTACGGAGGCGAAGCGGGTGGCTGGGCGGAATGGGTAGACCATTTCGAGAACGTAGCCACTGTCAACAAGTGGGCCACTGGCAGCGGCGGATCCAGGATTTCTGGAAGGGGGGGTCTAATAACTATATTCACAAGCGGGGGTGGGTACGGGAGGGGGCGTGCCCCCTCCCGTAACAGCTAGGGGGTCTGGGGGAGCGCTGTAAGCTCCCCCAGTGGGGGCTGGGGCGAAGCCCCAGCCGCTTTTTCACTTTTGCGTTCATTTAGCATGAAAATAAGCATACTTTTAAAATGTATTCAATATTGATAGCTAATATACGCGCGTAGAAGTTAAGCCTGCGTGAGTCAACGTGGTCTTATAAGGATAGCGAATAGAAAACTCTACGCAAAGCCATTGTGACTGTATTCTGGTCTAAACGACACACACGTTTTACCGTTAATAGTATTATATACCTACTTGATTTAGCTCTACCAGGTAAACTATCTTCTTTTGATCGCTTAAGGCCGGCATACACGGGGCGACTTCCTGCCGATTTGTCGCATGCAACTCAAATGAATATGGACAAATGTTCCGCAAACCATCAGTAAACTAAACAATTACGGAACTTTTACCCATATTCATTCGAGTTGCATGCGACAAGTCGGCAGGAAGTCGCCCCGTGTATGCCGACCTTTACTTCTTGATCGCACCATTCCATCGCGCAGCAGTAATACTAATTAAACACGCTTGGAGGGCCTTGGCTTTAGACCCCCCCCCCCCCACACACACACACACTCACACACACTTTGGGTCGAATGCTAATCAGTTCACTCGCGTTCACTATTAAAACGCTTCGTTTTTCAACTCGTCAATCATGTAATTAAGTATTCATAAGTTAATTTATTCATAGCTGGTCGGGCAGAGGGGGGGGTCTTTAGACCCCTTAGACCCCCCCCTGGATCCGCCACTGACTGGTGAGGAGAAATTAAAATGGCTGAAGGTGCGTCTAACTGGGAAGGCTCAGACAGCGTTCAAGAAGTTGCCACAAGATGTGAAAGAAAACTACGGTGAGTGCATAAAATCCTTACAGCGCCGTTTTGACCCTGACAGTAAGAGGCAACTGTACGTGGCCGAGTTAAGTGCCAGAACGAGGCACAAGGACGAAGACTGGGCTACTTTCGGCGACGTATTGAGAGTTCTTGCGGACAAAGCGTATCCTGACCTGGAGGAGAAGGCAAGAGAACGTCTTGCATTAAACCAGTTTTTGGCACAAATTGAAAACGCCCAAGTCGCTTTCGGCGTGAAGCAGAAACGACCCACCAACGTCGAGGAGGCCGTCGTCGCAACAATTGAATTAGAGTCGTACTTGGGAAGCTCCGGTAAGCCGCTGCGAGTGAGCGCTGTGTCCCCACAGGAACCAGACCCAGATGTACGCGTACGCCGTGCAGACCGTGCTGAAGCTGTCGCAGCTGTCTCTCCACTTGATGAACCTCAGACGGTGAAGTTGCTTGGCGAGCGGCTACAACGGTTGGAGATGCTACTCGAGAAACAAGGGAGTTCCACAAGGCCTCGGACAAGTAAGCAAACCTGGGAGGCTGAGAGTGGGAAACGCAAGGCTGTAGTCTGTTGGACTTGTGGCAAGAAAGGCCATATTGCAAGATTTTGTCGGAGTCGCGCAACAGAGCAGCATCAGGGAAACTTCAGTCCCTCAGTGGAAAGAGCCTACCACGTGAGGGAAGAAGACATGTAGAGGCTCAAACTGATCAGTTGACTGTTCCTTCTCTTTCGGTAACTTGCGGGGTAAGTTACAGCGTAAAGGGAGTCATTGGGGTGGTAGCTATTGCATTCGTTGTTGATACGGGAGCAGCTGTATCTCTTATCCGCAAGGATGTCTGGACACAACTTGTAAACAGGGACAGTACACTTGTTCTTGAACAGTGGTCTGGAAAAAAGCTTGTAGGGGTCAATGGGGCTTCATTGTCTATATGTGGGTGTGGAAACATACAGGTTTTGTTCAAGGGTACTCCATTTATGGTCACTTGCATTGTAACTGATGACATCACTATAGAGGCAATCCTTGGGTTGGATTTTTTGGAAGCTAATAGTTGTGTGATTGATTGTGGTCAGAAGGTACTCACATTCCCCTCCCAAAAGCTTTCAATTCCATTCTTAAGCAAAACCACCACAGAACAAGGAGTTACAACTGTTGGACTGGTCCTAAAAGAGAAAACAGTTGTTCCAGCGGGAAGTGAAATGGAAGTTATGGTAAAAATTGCTGGTCCAGTCACTAATGGTACGTGGGTTGTAGGACACAAGTCAGCCACTTGTAATGGTGTGATGGTGGCTAATGCAGTAGTGTCTCCAAGCAGTAATGTAGTACCAGTACGTATACTGAACCCACGTGATGAAATGGTGGTGCTGAAGAAAGGAACACAGATTGCAAGCATGGAGCTCCTGGAGCAAGACCCAGTTATCAACATATCTACAGTGATGAAGAATGCTGAAGTCTCACTGGAATGCCAGAACATTCTATGGGATTTGGTGTCTAAGGTTGGGAGTCACATTAGTGAGAGTGAAAGAGAACAACTCTATTCTCTTCTTGTGGAGTTTGCCGATGTCTTTTCTTTCAGCAGCAAGGACTTGGGCCGCACTAAAGAGCTGAAGCATCATATTTTCACCAGTGATGCTCAACCAGTGCACCTATCTCCACGTCGTATTCCTCAGGCACGCAGGGAGGAGCTCCGAGGCTTGCTGAGGGACATGCTGGAGAGTGATGTAATCCAACAGTCTGACAGCCCTTGGTCCTCACCTATAGTGTTAGCAAAGAAGCATGATGGGACAATACGATTCTGCGTAGACTACAAGAAGGTAAACGAAGTAACAAGAAAAGATGCCTACCCACTACCTCGAGTGGACGACACTTTGGACACACTGGTTGGTTCTAAATTCACCACACTCGACCTTGCCAGTGGGTACTGGCAAGTGGAAGTGGCTCCCGAGGATCAACCTAAGACAGCCTTCACAACACCGGAAGGACTTTACCAATTTAAGGTAATGCCATTTGGCTTATGTAACGCATGCACCAGCGACATTTCAGCGTTTAATGGACAGAGTGTTGAGTGGGTTAAAATGGTCGAGCTGTTTAGTGTATTTTGACGATATAATAGTAGTAGGTACTACATTTCAGGAGCATTTGCATCACCTCACTAGTGTCTTCACTCGTCTGAGGGGGGCGGGTCTCAAGCTAAAACCAAAAAAGTGTACACTCTGCAGGCAGCAAGTAACATTTCTAGGCCATATAGTATCCACAGATGGTGTTGCAACAGATCCAAGCAAAACTGAGGCTGTGTCGAAGTGGCCCATTCCCCAGAACAGAAAAGAAGTTCAACAATTTTTGGGGCTAGCCAATTACTATAGGCGTTTTGTAAAAGACTTTGCCTTGATCTCAAAACCACTACAGCGGTTGACAGAGAAAAACGCACCTTTCGAATGGACCATTGGATGCCAAAATGCTTTTGATGAATTGCGTAAACGTTTGGTTTCTTCCCCAGTCCTTGCATACCCAGATTATGAGCGACGTTTCATACTCGACACGGATGCAAGTGATGTTGGAATTGGTGCTGTGCTTTCACAGGTTAGTGATTGTGGTTCTGAGCGTGTTATTGCCTATGCGAGCAGATCGCTTACTAGGCCAGAGCAAAGGTATTGTGTAACACGTAAAGAATTATTAGCAGTTGTGGAATTTGTACATCATTTTAGACAGTATCTCCTTGGGCGAGAATTCACCCTTCGAACTGACCATGGATCTCTGGTCTGGATCCGGAATTTTAAAGAACCGGAAGGTCAACTGGCTCGCTGGCTAGAGAGACTCCAGGAGTATAACTTCACCGTTGTGCACCGCCAAGGCTTGCGCCATTGCAACGCTGACGCCCTTTCCCGTGTCCCATGCAGGCAGTGCGGTAGGGACGAAGATATAGAATCGGAGACACCGTCATGGTAGGAGTGGTTTCCAATCCGTTCCAGAAATATACTCCAGCTGAGATGAGGCAGATGCAACTGGACGACACAACCATCCAACCTGTTCACTGTGCTGTATCTTGTGGTCAACCAACGAGCCCTGATATTGTTAAATCGTGGAGTCGAGGAAGTCGTCTCCTGATGCAACACTGGGACGCCCTCTGCATTTATGATGGTATCCTGTGGAAGAAATGCGTGGATGGAAGTAGAAAATTCCAGCAGCTCGTTTTACCCGCGAAGTTACAAGTGGATGCTCTTCGCGATCTCCATCAAGGGGCTGTAGGCGGTCACATTGGAGAGGAGAAGATGAAACATAGACTGAAAGAGCGGTTTTACTGGCCAGGATGTACAGAAGCAGTTGGAGAGTGGTGTAGGAACTGCATAAGCTGCACCACGAGGAAGACGGTTGCCCCAAAGAGAAGGGCTCCTCTGCAAATCATTAAGGCTGGGTACCCGATGCAAATCGTGAGTGTAGATTTAATGGGCCCCCTTCCCGAGACTGAGGATGGCTGTAAGTATGTCATGGTAGCTGTGGACTGTTTTACCCGGTGGGTAGAAGTGTATGCTATACGGAACCAGGAGGCCACAACTGTTGCTAAAAAACTTGTTGATGAAATGTTCTGCCGTTTTTCTCCTCCAGAACAGCTCCACAGCGACCAGGGACGACAGTTTGAGTCAGATTTGGTGAAAGAGATATGCGAACTGTTGCAGATCAGAAAAACGCGCACCACGCCGTACCACCCACAGTGCAATGGAATGGTGGAGCGGTTCAATCGGACTCTATTGGACATGCTTTCCACCGCAGTTGGCAACCATCAAGCTGATTGGCAGCAGCACATACGTAAACTTTGTCTGGCTTACAACTCTAGCGTCCATTCCTCCACAGGATTCACTCCGTTCTTCTTGATGTTCGGGCGCCAGGCGAAGCTACCGATCGACCTGATGTACGGCACTAATCAGATGGAGCCGAACACTACCTCCGAGTATGCACGCTGCTTGAAAGACGCCTTGCAAGAAGCATACGCACTGGTGAGGGAGCGCTGTCAGGCCGAACATAAAAGGCAGAAAGAGCTGTATGACCAAAAAGTGCATGGGAAGCCATTTAGCCCGGGCGAGTTGGTGTGCTTACACTCCACAGCTGTTCCTCGTGGTCGATCCAGAAAGCTACACCATCCTTGAAAAGGACCCTTTAAGGTCATGGAACGACTGGGCGAGACCACGTACAAAATCAAAAACCTTCAAGGTCGGAGGAAAACAACATTTGTTCATTTTGACAGGCTCAAGCCGTGTGTAATATCCGATGACAAGCCAGAGAACACAGGGTCCAGAGAACAAGAACCAGTTGGTACAAATCTGGATCTGGTTGACAGCGATGACGATGATCCAGTACAACAAGAAGAGGCAGCAGTCCCAGAAATTGCGAACCCACCTGTACCACCCTTAAATGAACAACGCCGATACCCCGTGCGAGATGGACAACGCACACAGCGCTATGGAACATATGTGGAACACTAAAAAGAAGGGAGCAGTGTAATGCCGGCAGGATTTATTAGTCTGCGCTTGCGCAGTACAATGTATTGATGGAACCTTTCACCATGCCAAATTGAAATTATCCACAAGGTGTATCCGCCCGTTTTACATGTGTTTTATGCGTGTGTGTACATGCTGCATATGCATTTGATGTATAACTTGTTTTATCGCTCGTAGTACACGTGTTATCCACTCTATCGTTTAACGCGCGTTACTCTAGATGTATAACAAGCGTTTCAGTCTACTTACGCATATTATACACCGAGGTGTGGATTGCGTGTTTACACTTTGTATACAACGACCGCATTCAACCTGGATAAGCTTTGTATATCCTAAGGCGTATAACCGGGAATTTAATTTGCCGTTATGCCGGGGATGTGCATGGTGACACGACACAACTGCAAACGTGATTGTATTGCTGACTTTTGCCGTCGTACTCATCATTCCCCTCTTTTGGAGCAAGGTTGTGGTATTGGTCCAGCCAAAGCCCCGGTGACATTGTGATACCAAACTGGTCACAGTCTCGGTCTGCAGCATTAGACATCAAGGTTACACATACCCTCAAAAATTCTAAGATTTCAGATGCTTGTCAGACCTCAGGTGCCTCAGCTGCAGTGAGTGAAGAGGTGCTTTGGGTTGTCTCAAAAGAGGCTAAATGTGAGTGGAGGCGTATGGAGACTGGGAAATCACTGCTAATGAAACATTCTCAAGAATTGCTAGGCTCCTGGTCATCCACTCCCACTCATCCAACTCTGAACTCTAAATGCAATGTTCAACTGAATAGTGTTGTATAACTGGTTGCAATGATATGCAGAATAATTTATGCATGCATATTGCCATATGATGTCAATTTCTTTCTTTACATGTACAAAGCAATATCAACATTTAGCTACCCAGTTTACCGCTTCAATAATACAGTATGATGAATTTGCTACTGAAAAATGTATCTGTTTTCACATAATTAGCCTGATTAATACCTGTCTTAGAGTGGTCACAACATAAGCCTGCTGCTGCTGCGTGATGCCTGAGGCGAATGATTAATGATTTTTATCTGTCAACGCAATATGTAAATCAGCTGAAAATTTTATATAATAATAGCAAATGAAAGCACATTTAATAATGGTTTTAATAGCCGTGCTTTACCAATGGAGACACAACACAAACACAATCTTCTCCGTAATCAAATTGAATGTACTGATTGTTTGCAATAGCACACCTATTTGCTATACGGCTCACAGGTATAAATGATGCTGGACCCTCACTTTCAAACAAGGTTGTCACAACTCTAATTGGGTCAGGGAAGTGATTCTCCCTAGGATGCTTTCCATACCAAGTAACTTTGGCAAACAGGTGGTCTGTATTTTTCATGCTGGGTTCGTCCGAAACATCAATATGATATGCATGCTTCAAGAAATACTGCACAATTCCAAATCTGTATGATGCAGCAGTGTGTAGGTTGACTTGCCCATCAGAATCATACCAGGATGCCATAACCACTGCAGAACGTTGAGATTTTGATTTTGCTGACAAAAAACGTTCTCCGTGTATTTCAATATCACTGCAAATCAAATGTCGACGAGAAACTGGCTGCTCAAATTGGTTTATATTGGGATATAGTATGTGATACACAGCCGACAAAGCAGTAAGTTCTATGTCATTTAAATATCTTTCATAACACTTTGAAAGAATTGCATGATGGTTTGATGAAAATATAGCATTAATGTTGTCACCATATATATTTCTGGCATACATGTCTTGCTTATAAACATTCGCAATGGTTGACTGAAGAGATCCAACATGACATTCAGAAATTATGCAAGATTGGATGAAATCATGAAGGGGACAATCGAGTGATGAGTCACTTGCACATGATACAATATTCTGATAGGATGTAAATTTTCTCATTATCTGCATCTCAGGACTCCTCCAATTATTAATGAACGATCCCATCACTCCATTATAGCGCTCAAATGGAAATACCCAAAAGGATGAAATTGGCCCAAAGTCTATTATGCAATCTTTAAGATGTGCATGAAGATGCATGTTTGGTGTGCATGCTGTCTTTCCATACAGCTCTTCAAATGTTTTACAAAATCCAATTATTTTGGTGTCTGCTAATGAAACATCATCAGGTGACAGTGATGACTGGGACAAAATGATTGATGCCTCAACAAATATTGTCCAACATGCATAATCCCTTTCTAGTAGAATACCTTTCAGTGCATATAATGAATAAATATTTGTCCAATTACGGCACTGGTCTGCAGTGAGTTCACTAAATTTAGAACTTATTTTATACGGTATGCGTCCTATCTCAATTGGAACAAGCATACTATCAATTCTAGTTTGTATAATATCAAAGTCAGCATTTCCTAAAATTCCCCTATCCTTCCATATGCTTACAACATGCTTTGCTGTTCCTAAATACATATTGTGCATGGCATCTGTCACATGCTGTCTTATGATATCAAAGTAAGGAAGACGTAAAAGTTCACTGTATCTGACACCATTCTTTTTAATTACTTGCTGTACTTCTGTTGGGGTCCTTGCAGATTCCAATTCATGAATTGCAAGTAGATGTTGTTCCATACTTCGTGGAATCCAAGCATCTCTATCAAAGCCTGAATAATCTAGCTTCTCTCCAAAGGACAGGCAGGTAAAAGATTTTAAACATTTAGAACACCCCATGGTAGCTGAATGACCAGAAAATCCGCACACCTTTCTAGTTGCAGGTACATCACAGGACACTGCAAGTAATGCACCACGAATACATATTGGTAAATCACATGAAGGAGAATCTATTGTTATTCCTTCCCATAAGACTAAGAGTTCATCCACAAGTGGGATTGATATTGCTGGGTTCCTTTGGACCAGGTATACAACCCACAATAATGACATTCTCCAACTTATATCGTTCTGATCTTGGTAAATTTAGAATAGCAAGATAAATTACACCTATACTGTATTGTGTGTGTTCATAAGGTTGAAACCAATCCACGTTAAGGATTAAACCTAAATTGTATGGTACATCCAAAAAGGGTCTTCCATTTACAACAGTAAACTCATTCCATATTGCACCATCATAAATGTCAACATATTTTCCATTGAAACTTCTAGACATCCATCCATCCAAATTAGAATAAATGCTCTTTCTGGTTATTAGGCTTTTAATTGTTTTTAGTATACTACTATAAATGAATGTTTTTTGAGGTAAAGTCTTCGACATTTTTGAAAACTTGACTACTTTGCAAATTAAGGACTGGCAAGCAACTCTACGGCTCTTATGAGGGTGATTTGGAAATGGTACATGTGAGCACCTATTTTGATTGGAAAATATCACGGCCTTTGCTTCACCACATAGAGTATCACACTTCGGACACATAACATACTGCAGAAGTTCTCTTTGTTCAACACTCAGTCTTGTTCTCATTGCATTCAGTGAAGAAGGAAATTGATTCATTAGGAGCTTTAATGATGCGTTGGATGGAACTATTAGTGAGATTAGAGCAATCATGACTTTTAGGAAAGAAAGAAGAAGTTGCATTCCTCTGTCTGGTACATGAAATTTGAGTTGATAATAATTGAGGAACAGACATATGGCACCAAAAGGAAACTGTTTATCGTCGGATGCGAACCAACCGGTCTTAGAACCTTCAGGAGTGCTACAGCCTGTGCAATCAAAGGCTAAGTCATCGTAATCTGAATCGAGGACGACTTCTGTTTCCTGATAAGCATCTGCGTTTTCCATTACATTAACATTTCTGTCTTCGAGATGCAAGTCATCAGCCGCGGAAGTTGGCTGCTCTTCCGCCTCTTCGGTGCACAGCGTGTACCTGTCGTTCACGTTATCCATATCGCTGCTCTCTTCTTCCATATCAACGCTGAGGTTACTTGTTTCTTGTGACGTACGTGTATTAGTACCCTTTGTCGTATGACATTCCTTTGTCTGCATTCTGACCAAAGCGGGACATCCATTTCGTCGCATATGCCTGTAATAGACAGATCGTGATAAGTCTTGTTGACAAATCCAGCATCTGTATCGCTTATTTGGCCCTTCCATGCTTTGTACGAGGGTAAAAAAAAAAAGCTGATGTGAAATACGAAATTTTACAATTATGACGAAATGCACGTGCGCATGGGCAGCTGCGGAGTATGATTCATTGAAATCGACTGCTTGAGTCTTTTGATGGACAGGTACACGTATTCACCAAGAAGATCATTATATTCTGGTCCTAACAGTTTCGTTGACTCTCACGCGAAGTTTCACCGGAGATAGGCCTGCATGCAAAATGCTGAATCGTTTTACGGATCAGCTGAGATCTTCGTCTCGAATTTGTCACGTAAGTATGTTACACATTATGGAATACAATTTTGCATGTGTTCTACATCTAAATATTAATAGGAACGAGTCAAGTAACACCTCCGGCAAGAATACCCTCCGCAGGTAGTGTGTGTGTGTGTGTGTGTGTGTGTGTGTGTGTGTGTGTGTGTGTGTGTGTGTGTCTGCATGTGTGCGTGTGTGCGTGCCGGTGTGTGGTGTGTATGTGTGTGTGTGCGTGCGTGTGTCTGTGTGTGTGGATGTGTGTGTGTGTCTGTGTGCGTGTGTGCGTGCCGGTGTGTGGTGTGTATGTGTGTGTGTGCGTGTGTGCGTGCCGGTGTGTGGGGTGTGTGCGCGCGCGCGTGTGTGTGTGTGTGTGTGTGTGTGTGTGTGTGTGTGTGTGTGTGTGTGTGTGTGTGTGTACCAGTACATGCACTTCGACAATTTAGGGTTCTATATGCAACAATTTATATAGTTTTTCTTTTAAATAAAGCACTTCCTTACAATGATGACATCGCGTCACCAAGATCTGTAATCTCTCGCGGTAGTAGAACACCAGCTCCAGTAGATGCGGTTTCTGCTATGTGGCATGACGTCAAATCACTTGTCGCCAATGAGATGGCCAAAGTGAATGAAAAAATGGAGGGAATCTGTCAGAAATTGAGTACCCTTGAAATCAAAGTGCAGGCGTTAGAGGCTGATAAAGGGACTTGTACATCAGAGGCCCCAGCAGAGCCTGCAAAAAGGAAAAGACGTACTCCGTTGTGTCTTCAGGTTTGCCAAGCTAAATTAGCAGCCATTCATTTGCTCAATGCATGCATGCTTTCAATCGAGTAGAGCAGTGTACACAAACTTTTAAAATCTTTCAATGAAGGTTCACAACTCAGAACCGAAGAACCGTAAGCAAGCATGCTTTTGTCAGTTCTGCTAAAAATTTTGATTCACATGCATATAGTTTGGAAAGTCCCCACAACGAAGGAGTTTGTAAGAAACTTCATCAGGAACTAAGTGAATTTCAATACATTGAAGTACAGTGTAAGTCACATGTGTTTTGTTCCAATTCGTTCATTTGTTCGATTTATTCAATATCTATTCTATTCTCTAGCTGCACTAAGAACTTACAGGAAGTCTCTAAAGCGAGTAGTTACTGACGACCGCCAAAAACGAATAAGCGTTCGAGCAAGGCAACAAAGGGTACGTGTGTGATATAATCATAGCGTTACGAATGTAGTGTCATTAACTAGCTTTGGGAGCGCCGCAGTAAAGTCCTTCCTTACAAATGAAGAAATGGAGGCATGGAAGTGCATTGCAACTGGCATGATGTCGGAGGAAGAAACTACGGGTGATGGGAAAATAGAAAGAAGACGGCCTAGCTGGAGATCGGAAAGAATTAATAATTGGATGGACGAGCTGGATAGACGGGGAACAGACACATGGAAAGTGGCCAGAAAAGAAAGGATTGATGGACCTCTTCTCCAGTTACAGGCCCCGGCTGGTTTACATGCCTGGATGGTGAAATCCTAGCCGCGAACACTGAGCCTTTAATTTGTTTTCAGATCTTGTGCATGCAATGCATTTACATGTACCTGAATATACGTTTTGATGTGATTAATTTTCTTTTCCTACTATTATAATAATAAATAAGATAATGCGATCGTCACAACGCGTCATAAATATGCGGAGTTATACAGATAGTTTCGTTTTGCATTCACTCTAATAACGCTTGTTGTACGCTTGTTATCATCTCCATACACGGCGTTATACACAGTTGTTATCCATCAGTTATACACTAGAGTGTAAGACAGTCTCCTTCCACTAGTTATCCACTGCTGTATACACCGTGTTTACCGCAAGTGTTAAACACGTGTAAGCAAAGTGGATACACGCATTCTACACGGTCGGAAAACATCTAATTGGCACAGTGTTTTGTAATAGATTGTCACACGCACACCCGTGATCACACATATATATATATACCTTATTTTTGTATGTTTGTCAGTCTGTACCTCGTGTATACCTGCTATCAATCTTGGCCGCTTACACTACTGTGTACCTATTTGTTTATCATTTATCTTATTAATTTCCTTACTGTTGTCTATATTTTTCCTTTTCCCTTGCTAATCGAACTTTGTTGTCCTAGGGTTTATCAAGATATTTCTTTTGTTTACTGTACACATTTATATCTTATAGAATTATTTGAACGCATTCATGAGCGCTGATGCGCAGATTTCGGGTGCTGATGAGCAGATTTCGCCCTCTCGAGTGCTGGTGCGGAGGATTCGTTCCACGAGTGCTGATGCGCAGATTCCCCTCCCCCCCCCTCCCCCCGCGAGCGTTGCATGCGCAAATTTCATATACATGCATGAACATCACGTTGACAGTACATTATTCAATTTCATACCAAATGACATTCAAAGCAATGAAGTGTTTATATCTACAAGTAAGCATCGCGTATCGAATGCCAACTTACTAACCAACTAGATATTAAATTAATACCCTCTTCACTCTTTACTTCTTCTCTTCGTAGCAAAGTAGTGTGCGAATGTTGTCACCGGTTGAACCAACGCTTGCCAGGTAGTGGATAAATGTTATCCCACGATGGATTACCAAGGCAGAGAACTGGACAGAGACAATAAAAGTGTACACTGCCAGATAAAAGAGCTCAAAGGCCTTTGTGGGGAGGTTGAATTTCTGGAGCTCCGGGAACTGAAGTGTGTAGAGTAAAACTACCCACATGGCATTGATTACAAGAAGAAATGCCAGCGTGATGTTACGAAGTGACTTCAATTCTTTCTCCAGTTTGTGGTCTGGTTTTGCAGCTAGGGGCCTCAATGGCTTCCCCTCACCTAGAAGTCCAGTCCAATAAAGATTCTCATGATTGCTATTGGTGTCCAGCATATTTTCCTTCTCCACTAACTTTCTTCTTGTCTCATAAACCATCTTTTCCTCTGGAGATTAAACATATAGACATGAGCGTGTGATCTAATACATGCACAATCATCACCTTCAGTGAGATATGTAAGCTTGTTGATTCCTCCAAGCAATCTCTCAATGTGAGCTAGAGTCAGAGAGAATGAGAGAGATAGAGAGTGAGAGACAGAGAGTGAGAGAGACAGAGAGTGAGGAGAGACAGAGAGTCGAGAGTTACAGAGAGTGAGAGAGACAGAGAGTGAGAGAGACAGAGAGTGAGAGAGACAGAGAGTGAGAGAGACAGAGGAGTGAGAGAGACAGAGAGTTAGAGAGACAGAGAGTGAGAGAGACAGAGAATGAGGAGGAGACAGAGAGTGAGAGAGACAGAGAGACAGAGATTGAGAGAGACAGAGAGACAGAGAGTAAGAGAGACAGAGAGTGAGAGAGACAGAGTGAGAGCGACGAGAGAGAGACAGAGAGTGAGAGACAGAGAGTGAGAGAGACAGAGAGTGAGAGAAGAGAGGAGAGAGAAACAGAGAGTGAGAGAGACAGAGAGTGAGAGAGACAGAGAGTGAGAGAGAAGAGAAGAGTGAGAGAAGAGAGGAGTGAGAGAGACAGAGAGTGAGAGAGAAGAGAGTGAGAGAGACAGAGAGTGAGAGGACAGAGAGTGAGAGAGACAGAGAGTGAGAGAGAAGAGAGAGAGTGGAGAGGACAGAGAGTGAGAGGAACAGAGAGTGAGGAGAGACAGAGAGTGAGAGAGAGAGAGAGAGTGAGAGAGAAGAGAGTGAGAGAGACAGAGAGTGAGAGAGACAGAGAGTGAGAGAGACAGAGCGTGAGAGAGACAGAGAGTGAGAGAGACAGAGAGTGAGGAGACAGAGAGTGAGAGAGAGACAGAGAGTGAGAGAGACAGAGAGTGAGAGAGACAGAGTGAGAGAGACAGAGAGAGAGACAGAGAGTGAGAGAGACAGAGAGTGAGAGAGACAGAGAGTGAGAGAGACAGAGAGAGGTGAGAGAGACAGAGAGTGAGAGAGACAGAGAGTGAGAGAGACAGAGAGTGAGAGAGACAGAGAGTGAGAGAGACAGAGAGTGAGAGAGACAGAGAGTGAGAGAGACAGAGAGTGAGAGAGACAGAGAGTGAGAGAGACAGAGAGTGAGAGAGACAGAGAGTGAGAGAGACAGAGAGTGAGAGTAGACAGAGAGTGAGAGAGACAGAGAGTGAGAGAGACAGAGAGTGAGAGAGACAGAGAGTGAGAGAGACAGAGAGTGAGAGACGAAGGAGAGACAGAGAGTGAGAGAGACAGAGAGTGAGAGAGACAGAGAGTGAGAGAGACAGAGAGTGAGAGAGACAGAGAGTGAGAGAGGCAGAGAGTGAGAGAGACAGAGAGTGAGAGAGACAGAGACAGAGAGAGAGAGAGAGACAGAGAGACAGAGAGTGAGAGAGACAGAGAAACAGAGAGGTAGAGAGACAGAGAGTGAGAGAGACAGAGAGTGAGAGAGACAGAGAGTGAGAGAGACAGAGAGTGAGAGAGACAGAGAGTGAGAGAGACAGAGAGTGAGAGAGACAGAGAGTGAGAGAGACAGAGGAGGAGAGAGACAGAGAGAGAGGACAGAGAGTGAGAGAGACAGAGTGGAGGACAGAGAGTGAGAGAGACAGAGAGTGAGAGAGACAGAGAGTGAGAGAGACAGAGAGTGGAGAGACAGAGAGAGAGAGACAGGAGTGAGAGAGACAGAGAGTGAGAGAGACAGAGAGTGAGAGAGAACAGAGAGTGAGAGAGAGAGACAGAGAGTGAGAGAGACAGAGAGTGAGAGAGACAGAGAGAGTGAGAGAGACAGAGAGTGAGAGAGACAGAGAGTGAGAGAGACAGAGAGTGAGAGAGACAGAGAGGAGAGAGAGAGAGTGAGGAGAGAGGGAGAGAGACAGAGAGTGAGAGAGACAGAGAGTGAGAGAGACAGAGAGGAGAGAGAGACAGAGAGTGAGAGAGACAGAGAGTGAGAGAGACAGAGAGTGAGAGAGACAGAGAGTGAGAGAGACAGAGAGTGAGAGAGACAGAGAGTGAGAGAGAAGACAGAGAGTGAGAGAGAGAGGAGAGAGAGACAGAGAGTGAGAGAGGACCGAGAGTGAGAGAGCCAGAGAGTAGAGAGAAGACAGAGAGTGAGAGAGACAGAGAGTGAGAGAGACAGAGAGTGAGAGACAGAGAGTGAGAGAGACAGAGAGTGAGAGAGACAGAGAGTGAGAGAGACAGAGAGTGAGAGACAGAGGAGGTGAGAGAGACAGAGAGTGAGAGAGACAGAGAGTGAGAGAGACAGAGAGTGAGAGAGACAGAGAGTGAGAGAGACAGAGAGTGAGAGAGACAGAGAGTGAGAGAGACAGAGAGACAGAGAGAGAGAGAGAGCACAGGAGAGTGAGAGAGGCAGAGAGTGAGAGACAGAGTGAGAGAGACAGAGAGTGAGAGAGACAGAGAGTGAGAGAGACGAGAGTGAGAGACAGAGTGAGGAGAGACAGAGAGTGAGAGAGACAGAGAGTGAGAGAGTGAGGAGTGAGAGAGAGGGGGAGAGACGGAGGGAGAGTGAGGAGAGGGGGAGAGACAGAGGAGAGTGAGAGAGGGGGAGAGACGGAGGAGAGTGCGAGAGGGGGAGAGACGGAGGAGAGTGAGAAAGGGGGGAGACAGAGGAGAGTGAGAGAGGGGGAGATAGTGAGGAGAGGTGGAGGGAGAGTGAAAGAGGAGGTGGAGAGATTGACAGAGAGAGGAGTGAGACAGGAGAGAGAGAGGGGAAGGGAGAGAGGAGAGAAATGGGACAAATGAAGGGGCAAATGGAATGAACAAGAGGGACAGAGGAATGAAAGGAGAGAAGGAAAGAGAGAGTGCATAAGGTCAGTTATAAGGTTTTGGGTTCTACATGTACCTTTCTTTGTGATTCCCATCTTTGTAAGATCTATTCCTTTTAAATTCTCCAAGTCATCCCTCGTCTTGTACCCAGCTTCTTCAAACAGCTCTTGATAGCCCTGCAGTTGAAGGCTATTCAGCCATGTCTTCACATCACTCAACTCCTGCATTACATAAACCATTATTGGCAGTCATTGCCATTTAATATATGCTTGGAGATAAAGTTGTGCTTACTAGGGAAGGCTGACTGATTTTGAATATGAATGGAGGCAGCTTCTTGGCATACTGCACCAGTCGCAGAACATAACCTCTGTTGTTTAACCCCATAGCATGACAATCCTATACAAGAAAGTAGACAAAAAATCCTAAATGGTAACACAAAATGTTTTATCTTACTTCAACTTTTAATCCAGCAATAAAAGTAAGGTCAAAGTAACCATGGTGTTCAAGTACAGCAGCATAATCTGGTGGCAACTCTTTGTTCGTCAGCCACGTTTGCAGCTCGTCGGTCAATTTGAATGCATCCTCGTCGACTAATTCAGCTGCATTAAAAAATGACAGAATTTTGTGGAATTGAAGCCAAAGCAAATTTGAAAAGAAAACATAAGGTTGCAGTGGAGAAGGGTTTGATTGTTGTACTGTATCCCCTGATTAATATTACAGCATGCATTTTTATATACAGGTCTGCATAACCTAAACACATGCGTGATCTACACGCAGCGCTACAGTACAAAGAACGATAACATTCAATCAGAATGTGATGTAGTAGGTTTCTTACAGTATTTATCCTTAACAGCCTCATCTGACAGATCCATTAATGCTTCTATGATGGGAATAAGAAAACAAGTCATTTTCAGTACATATAAATCAGCTGTAGTAAGTAACAAGTAATTCCTGCTAAAGTGACTTGCATGTATGATTGGTGGTTGACAATCAAAGGTACAATTTCAGAATAGGATGCTGCAATGAGCTAGACAGTTCTAATTTAGCAGATAATATTTAAGACAGCGAATGGCTGCACTTGAAATTGTAGGGTGTTTATTAGACAACCTACCAAACACCATTGTATCAGAGCTACACGTGTGTCTTGTTTCCTTGAATATGCCTTACCCAATCCTACATCATTTTAATTTTCAATTGTGACTTCAATTTCTTTTATTTACGTGCTCTTATAAAGGACCCACTACCACCCACGTAGGCGCCATATGTGCAATCTTTTACCTTTTTCAGCACTGTGGCCGGAGGAAGCCTCCTCTGCAGTCTGTTTTCTTGCATCTCTACTGAAGCAGAACAGCACTTTCTGCCATGCAGTCAAAAGGATGTCCTTGATTTGTTTAAACCCATTATCCTGAAGTGAGCCATTACTTTTTTCTCTTGTCCCCCAACTTGTACTGTTGAGGTTTGCAACTGAATAGATCAAAAGGATTAGATATCCAGAGGGCAGAGCTATAAAATACCACACTCCGTGTATCAGGCAGTGAAACTCCTTCAGGTGGAATAACCCAGAACAGATGAACAGAAGAGTGAATATGATAAGATACAAGTTGGAGGGAGTGAGTGGGAACAAGTATCCGGTTCTGTTCTGGCAGGTGGACATTGAGAGCATTGCATTCCTGGTGCAAGGCTCATAAGTTTCAACAAAGTCATAAATTACAGTTTTGATATTTCCTGCAAAAACCACACTCATGATGATTGCAAAAACAAAAGTGGCAGATTTGGCCACATCCAATTCATGCTGAGGGTTGCCATAGAGACAGAATATTCCATACGCAATGCTTAAAAGTGAAAGGATGATGATGATGGCCACTATAAAGGAATCAGACACATTGAATGCTGACACGATACCAGAGGCAATGACAAGGATTACTGTCGCTGGAGAAATTGCTGTGGAGAACACCAATATGCCCTCAAATATCACAAATAGGAGGGATACATGTACATTCTTTTTTGTGACCTTGGAGGCCTGTGTAATAAGGAGTGATAGGTTGGCAATAGTGGAGGGAATCCATCTTTTGCGTTGCTTGAAGAATTCATCAAAGCTTTCAGGGCAGTGGGTGTAGTTCTCGGATGTGGGACAGTACTCGAGTTTCCACCCATTCTCCACCAGCAGGGTACACAGCCAGCGGTCCTCACCCATGTCTTTGGTCAAGAACTCACTGGCCGATGTCACCTCAGTGGAATATGTGTCAAGGACGCTCCTTAAGGCACTGCAGCGAAACACACTGAAGCAACCAGGACAGCAGAGAACTGTACCCAAGACGTGCTCAGCAACTTTTAGAAGCCAGTGACCTATGGCATATTCAAATATCTGGTACCAGTAGAGGGGGCCAGACCCCTTTGGGTGGGTCCGTCCACATACAGCCCCCACCTGGGGATCAGAGTCCAAGATGTCCAACAGCACAGTGACAGATTCAGGAGTGAACTGGATGTCAGCATCTGTGGTCAGGATGCATGTGTTATCATAATCCATTTTTGGGTGGGTCTGACGACAACCTGGGTCATCCGCATGGATGAATTCGGTGTCATATTCATAAGTGGCAGACTCGGTGAACTTGCCATCAATACCTGTTACTAGGATAGTTCGCCTTTGGTGCCGTTCCTGCTCTCTCCAGCTGTCCAGTCTGTGGATGTTCTTCTTGATCCGAAAGTTCAGGACGTAGTTCATGTACATGACCTGGCTCCATCGCTTTTTATTTTTTATTTTAGTACTGTCCTTGAGGTGCACATGGATGGGCATGGCATCCACAATCTCCCATCTCAGCTGGATTCCATAGGGGGTGTTGATCCTCTGGAACATTTCCGGCTCAAATTGGAGCGTTTTAAATTGGTCCATCTCCTTAAAAAGGGTGAAAAGAGAGAACAACTGGAGTGCAAAGTAGGTCATTTGGGTCCCATTTGCGCCACCATCTAAGAATATGTGTGACTCAAAGTGGTCATATTTATTCTCCTTGCAGTGTAAGGCCAGTTGGAATATGGAGTACAGCAACTGCTTCATCTCCTCTCTGTCCTCTTGGTACATGGTTGAGCAGATGAAGATGGTCTTTGGTCTGGGCTTGCTGTTGATGGAGACAGAGGCAGGATTAATGAGCCTGTTGAGTATCATGTGTTGCTCCAGGAAGACTCCATCATAGCGTGGTGCGAGAAACATATCAACATCCTTGGCCAGGACCAAGTTCTCCCTTCTCCAGATGAACTTGCTCATCATCAAAATCTGCAAGATCCACAGAAGAATGCAGAATCCTATTACTATTAATACCTTTAACTCCTGCTGGTTGATATATAACTTGGAAAAATGGAACACACTGAAATCTTGGACTAATCCGCACACAAGAAGGGAGATGGGGGTGCAGAGGTACAGGGGGAGGACCAGCCCCCAGCAGTGCAGCACCATGGTGCAGGAGATCCACATGAAAGTGTACCCAAAGAGGCTACTGAGTATTTGGATCAGAAAGATGGCCAATTCTTGCCCTTTCCACTGGAAGGACTTGGAGAGAGAGCAGGTTAGGTTCAAGCACCATGGGTCAATGCTTCCATTGGTGAAGGCATATCGGAAAATGATGTACGATATAAATGGGTAGAGAATGATCCGAAGAACTGCACTGATGAAATCTAAAAGAAATAAATATAGACAAACAATAACAAGACAAAAAAAATGAACTGGTGGCTCTCATGCAGATTTAGAGTTCAATTAGGTAGAATGGGGGTGGGGCAGGGGAAGAAGCAAATTGCAATGTGCATTACTAACTTGCTTTGAAGTTGGCTATTTCAATGAGCTTCTTCTCCGAGGGGAGATTGCTCTCCTGCTGCACCTTGCAATTGGTGCTCCACACCACAACTAGGGCGAGTAGACTGAGGAACGTGCCACACCCAATGAAGACCTGGACGTTGATCTCACACTGGATGGCAGCAAATACTGCCAGCACGACCAACTGCAGGAATCCAAAAGCAATCTGGATGACCTGAAGCAGGATGTAGCAGCCTTTCTTCCAAGTCACCGTCTCCGTCTTAGTCTTCATCGCAGTCTTCGTCGCAGTCTCTTTAGCCATCCCTGTAACTTGCTTATGCTTGCTTCGGCGCAAACAGTTCCAGAGGACCTGGATACTGAAAACTCCACTGAGAACAAAGATTGCCACTATGGATTGGAGGTGTGGCAGTATGCTGAAGACGATGATGGCCATTGCCGAAACCTCAATCCCTGAGGCTAGTGCAACCTGCAAAGGGAATGGGTTTGCATGCAGCATCAAGTACGGAAGGCGAAGAGGGGAGGGGGGTGTCGCACCCAGACCCAAATTATGTCACAGCTACCCCCCCCCCCCCCCCCAGACAGAATCTGCTAGCAAATTCTGTCCCCCACGGGACGGAATCCACTAGCAGATATTGTCCCCTTTCCGCAGACCCCCCCCCCCCCCCAAACCAGTTGGTGCATAGGTGATGTCCACCATTCCCAATACTAATATTGTCCCATCCACCCTTGTAAGTGGCACATGATGCACTTTAAACAGCTGCTTGTGTTCAGTTGTCAGCATTATGGACGATAACGATTATGAGGTATATTCAATTGTGTATGTCGCCTGTGGAAGAATCCCAGCATTGCCTGACAACCTGATCTTGTGGCAGAAAAGGCTATTTGGGCTAATCAGGAGACTCAAGCAGTCACCATGTGTGATGGAGTGGGATCAAGCAAGCCCGAGTACATGAGAATCTCTCGATGTGTGCAGCTGGTCACAAAGACGGATCCAGAATAAAACTAACTAATCAGTGGTTCAGGATTGTAGACCAATAGCCTAGCAGCTCTAACGTGTATTTAAACTGTGTTCGTACACGATTGAGTGACTTCTTTTCCCCTGTTGCCGTGAATGCAGTTAATTGAATATCCATATTCAGTCCGATCCCTGACGGTGATCTTATTGGCGGCGCGGTGCATACAAGAGTGCGGGGGTGTCAGCGCGCTACGCAAATCTTTACACCATGATAGCATCATCCAATACCAAATCGACCCAAGGGATCATGGAAGTTGTCGACCATCCATTGAACACAGCTAAGATCAGCAAACTGCGCTATCTGCCTCACCATGGCGTCATTTGGGATGACAAAACTACCACCATCTATGATGCCTCAGCAAAAACAACTGGACCATCGCTCAATGATTACCTATATGCTGCTTGGACCACCCTTTGGACAAAGAATTGCTGACATTTTGGTGCGTTTCCGCTTTATCCTGTATTGGCTTGATAGCAGATATAGAGAAGACATTCTTTGTAGCTGACAAGGACAAAGATGTACTCAGGTTCCTGTGGCTGGACAACATACACCTGATTTATCAAGGATCGACGTGTTAAGGTTCTCACAAGTAGTGTTTGGTGTCTAGCTCGTTGAGTCTCTTCTTCTTAATGCAACCATCAAAAACCATATCAAACAGTTACAAGGGGTAGATCAGTAGTTCGTTGAGAAGTTTGAGTGGTCCATATATGTGAACGATGTGACATTTGGTACTGGTGATGAAGAAAGTGCATTTCAACTTCACAGGAAGACGAAATATTGGTTAGTGCGGGAGCCTTCAATCTTCGCAAGTTCTGCACCAATTGTCCAGAATTGCATCATAGTACTGATTATGTTCCTAGTGATCAGAAACAAACTGCAGCTGATAATGAATCTGATGTGAAGAACACACTGGGTGTCGTCTGAACAGTGAGAAGGTGCTTGCATGGGATACAGTGAGACTCTATACTTCTGACCAGTTATCCTTCGATGTGCATCATATCTATGATAAGTTGAGCCTACCAAGCGGAACACAATTTGTATTGTTTCCAGATTCTATGACCCTCTTGGGATCCTTTCACCATGCACTGCTCTCTTCATATTGCTATTCCAAAAACTGTGCATCATTAAGGTAGTGTGGGACGAACCACTTAAAAGTGAGCTGCTACTGAAACGGAAAAGACTGCTGGACACCCCTCTACAAGACCACAGCATCCACTGTTGGGGGCACTTCTAGTATTTCGGCTCTTAACCAACATCAATTCTGCACTTAATGCTGAGCTTGAGCTGAATCCATCTACTCTCTTCACAGACTCCAAATTTGCGCTGTTTTGGATATGGAGTCATGATAAGGAATGGCGTTAGTTTGTAGAAAATCGCATCCTGTTGATTCTTGGAGTCATTGCCCAGGAAAGAACAATCTGGCAGATCTACTATCAAGAGAAACTGATCTGAGTACACTTGTCAGCAATCCATTGTGGTTAAAAGAACCTACTTGGCTTAGTGACATGTGTTCTTCGGCATGTGATTCATCAGCAGAGGTCGAGGAGGTGTCACTTAGGGACTGCATGTCAGAGCTCAAAGTAAAGAACTGACCACAATTCCAGGAGGCATTTAACTTGATGGTGTCGATTCATCTACAGTGTTGATCTGCTGTGAAAAATACAGTTCTCTATCTTTACTTATCGGATAAACACCGTATGTCCTGAAGTTCATCAGTATTTTGAAAGCTAATGTTTAGGGATTAGGTGCAGTTCCAAGTCCTACATTAGATGCTAATGATGTTGCAGCTTCAGAACTGTACTGGGTGAGGATATGTCAGGAGGCTCTAGTTCAGGACAAGAAGTTTCAGGAAGATTGAAAGTTGCTGTTTGGGCTGTTCTCCGACAGTGCAGGCATACGGAGGTGCAGGGGAACATTGGAGAATGCAGACTTGCCAGGTGTACAAAACATCCAAAACTCCTGCCTGGTGGTCATCACTTCACATCTCTCGAATCGATTTCGCGATAAAAAGATTTAATCGCGATTTATCAGTGGCAACACTGGGTCCCTCTCCCGTTGCTATAAGGGAACCACTGTAAGCTAAAATTGATACGTTTCGAATTACAAAAGCCTGGAAATTTTGGATTCTAGCAGTTGTTATATAAGAATAAACTTATTTATAGCGCTAGAGACGACTGGCACTTGCTGGCAACTGGACGATGGACAGTGATTTCACGTTTGATTGTGATGGGACGGCAGATGGCTGCATGAGCAGAAAGCGCGACGGAGGGTATCGATCACAGAGGAGATACGGTCTTCCTCTTTCAAGCTCTGGAGAGAGACCAGCCCTTCCTAATGAACAACAATACCGATTATGTCTGGTCATAATATCACCTTCAGAGTGACCGGTAAGGGCATGATGGCCATTAAGTAAAGAGGGCAGAGGGTCATGCACTTTGAATAGGGGAGACCAAGCCACCGTCTCAGCAAGCAATGCATCTCTTGTGCTCTAACCATAGCCCTTCACAAGGACAAGGTAAAGCTCTGAGCAATGCACGGGCTTGTGCGTGGGCCTGGCGGGTGGACACTATGGACTGTAGACAGACAGGCTAAACCTGCTGATTAGGTGCTGCATCAGTATGGTGCTTTTGAGATGGTGTCATTGATTCCAAACAGAAAGAGTTGCAGGAAGAGGGCAAGTTAAGCAGCTGATGCATGAGTGGCAAGAATGTAGACCATAACACATGTTGAGTTGAGCTTACCTCATGAGCTGCAGTTGTTGTTTGTCCATCCTGCTGAATATGTCTTTCAGAGCCTTGCATTTGTGACAGGAAGTGAATATAGCCAGGTGGGAAGCCAGGCTGGAGAAATTGGTCTCTGCCTCAGTTCTCATGTCTCCATTGCAAGCGGGATGCACACCCACCCCAGTGCCAAGCACTAAGGGTCATTATTTTATGCTTCCTGGTCTCTGCCTCCACTGCTGCAGCCTCGTCAGACATGCTTGCTGCTGTTAGGATGGTAGGGGTTAAGGGAGAGGTCACCATGCTGTCAAAGGCAGCATGTTTTCCTCTCTCGCAATTGAGTAAAAGTACATCTGCTGCATGGCTGGGTGTGACTTAGGTCTGGTGTAAGACCGCTGTCTGACTATACCCTCACACCAAGGTTGGCACGATGACAAATGTTACGCAGATGGTTGTGGCGAGTGATGACATCACCACTGCATTTATAGGTAGTAGCATGGTTGGCAAGGTGGTCAAGAGCGGTGTCAGGGCATAATGAACATGAGGAGCCTCTACCCATGTCCATCCCTTACCACCATTGGACGGCGATTTGTAACTCGTTGGGGCAAGTACAGACCAAGACTGGGAGATGATGTAAATCAGTAGCCAGGATGTGGCATGCGGTGCTGACACAGAGAAGAGTTGAGTCTTGTCAGCAGGTGATGAGGCTTCCAACAACAAAGAGAAACTGATGGTCCTTCAGTTTCTTTGACAGAACACTTTGGTGAAAGGGTGAGGGTGTGATAAAATCCACAGAGATTAGCTCAGACGGGAAGGCAAATTATTGAAGAGATCAACCACGTGAGATAGGTGTAGATTCTGGGTATTATTATCAGGTGGGCCAACCTACACGACTCCGCTACAACATCGCGAAGTCTATTGTGGCGAAACACAGCATCACCCCCACGCTTACATGTGGAGGCATTATTAATATTATGGCCAACACCCTCTACTTTGGCACTCCCTGGGTTGCTTGACTTCGGAGTCAGGTGTCCAACAGGGGGACCCCTTGGCCCGCTCCTATTTTCACTCATTTTGAATATCCTTGAATATCCTTGTCAAAGCCATCTCAACCACCTGCTCTAACCTCCTCAATCACGCCTGGTACATGGATGATGACCTTATGCAGGTATCACACTCCTTCAATCAAAGGGCCCAGCACTGGGAATTCAATGTGAAGTCTTCAGTTCTCACTCACTTGACTTGTTTCCACCTGGCATGATATCTACTGACAAGCCAAATTTGGTGATTCTTGGAGCTCCCATAGGGAATAAAAAATTCTGTTCTTCAAAGGGCCTCAAAAATGTCGCAGGTCTGTGGTCCCAGCTGGAAGAGGTTGGCCTGATTGATCCTCAAGTTGCCCTCATTTTGCTTCGCCTTTGTGGTGCATTTTGCAAGCTTGTTCATTTAACTCATGCAACCCCCACCTCACTCATAAAGAATGCTCTTGCTGTCTTTGATGCAGGTGTCCGAAGGACGTTTTGTTTGTGCACAGGTGTGGATGCATCCAATGATGCTTGGCAGCAGGCTCAATTGAGTTTGGGGAAAGGAGGTCTTGGTTTGCGATCTTTGTCTCTTCATTCACCAGCTGCTTTTATTGCTTCAGTCTGTTCAGCGGGTTATGGATCACATTCCACTTCACACTTGTCCCAGGCAATTGATATGTTCAACTGCTTGGTTGCCTGAAGTGATGTCATCAGTGTTGAAAATCTCCTTTCATCCTGTTCTGTCCATCAGAAGGCTCTTTCAGAGAAACTGGATGACCGCCAATTCAACCTACTGCTAAATTGCTCATCAGTTGCAGATAGGGCTCGCCTACTTTCAGTTTCTTCCCCCTTTGCTGCTTCTTGGCTTTCTGTAATTCCTTCTGAGGGTCTTAGGCTACACTTGACTGCTCCCATTTTCCAGGTTGCCTTAAAGTGGTGGCTTGGTTTAGATACCTCAGGGGGTCCTTGTGCCCAGGAAGGGGACTTGACCATCTCAGCCATCATGCAGTCACATGTAAACGTGGAGGAGATGTGGTCACCAGGCACAACAGACTTCGTGACTGCATTGGGGAAGTGTGTCGTCGTGCCCACATTGGAGTGCAGGTAGAGGTTGGCAACAACCTTACCCCCAGCCACAGCAAGACCCGCCCAGCTGATATACTTATTCCCAACTGGGTCATGGGCAGGACAGCAGCCTTGGATGTGTCTGTCACATCACCGCTTAATCCACAAATCTTATTGGAAGCGGGAGTGACAGCCACTGCAGCCGTACTCACCACTGAAGAACGAAAGCATGATGAAAACGACCCTAAGTGTTCTGAGCTGGGTTGGGTTTGCATCCCTGTAGTGGCAGAAAGCTATGGAGCATGGGGAAGAGAAGCTTAACTGCTGTTTTTGACAATTGCCTCGAGAATTGCCACCCTGAGTAAAAACCTAAATCTGTAACCCTCATTGACATTTATGGCCGCCTTAACTTACAACTGGTTAGGGCAAATGCTACATCAATCCTAGCCAGGTTAATGCCACCATCTTACTGATTTGTTGTATGTCTGTGTGTAGATGTTATTGTTATCTGCAATAATTCCAATGAAGCCAGTATTTTAATTATAATGATAAATTTATTTATTTATTTTACATGAATGACATACATACATGAGATACACGAGGTACACAAACAGCAATACTATTAACACAACAACACGCAAAAAAATTATTACAGAGATTCAAGGGGTATGCCCCTTGACAGTATTATTATTTGTATTATTATTATTTGAATAATATAATATAATAATAATAATATACAACAAAACACGAGCAAACACACATACACACGCATAACACAATTAAGATTAACAATCCTGAAGGGGTGTTTGGGCACATCTGAGTAGAATGGCTCTTGCATTCTGCCTCATCAGTGTGACGCCCAGCAGGCAGTACATTTGGCTCATTATTATTATTATTATTATTATTATTTTCATTTTTTAAAAATTATAAATTATAATAATAATGTACAATACAGACACATTATTGCTATACTATTTATTTTAATGAATCTACAGTTCTGCTTACAAACACAACTAATCAACCTACAGTTCCACTGACCTACCCTTGGACAGCTTCCCTTCCCATGATGGCCCTTGCCACAGACCTCACCAGGGACATGTTTAGGCGGCTATAGACTTCAGATAACATTTTGGGTTTGGGGATGGCCTGGCTGATGGAAAGCAGAGAAGCGAGCTGGGAAAAAACACTCTGAGCCTCCTTCCCCCAATTGCCATACGTTTCCACAGCTAAGGGGATACATAACCATCCCAACTCCTGGCACATGGTGTCATTGGCTGCATGCTTTCTGCATTAGCATATGCTGCTGCCCCCACTGATGCACTGGCATTGTTCAGGGATACGGGAGTAAGGGGTGAAGTGACTGTAACGTCAAAGGCTGCTGGCTTTCCCCTGTCCCATCCCTGAACCAGGATATCTGCAGGACGGGAGTTGATATGGTCCCTAGCTAATCCATACCCTACTTCGACCTGCACAGAATAGTGGGCCCGACGGCAGAAGTTGGCAAAGATATCTCGCAAGCGGTTGTGCCTTGCAACCACATCACCACCATGTGTGCAAGTGGCTGCATGGTGACCTAGGGGGTCAAGGGCAGTGTCGGGACAAAGAGGGCACGGGGAGCCGCCTGACGTGTCAAGACCTAACCACCATCTAAGAGCTACCTGGCATTATTATTATTATTATCTAATGTAGAATGTCAGCTACACATTGCTTCCTAAGCACTGAGAATCGGAGTATCTGTCATTGAATATTAAATTAGCCCATACAGCTTGTTGCGCATACTGGGAATTTTATAATGTATGTGCTAGGTCCTTTTTCGCGGAAATGATCCATGTATACATTAAATTGAATGCTGTGCTGTAGATGCAATGGCAGTGGAGCACTTTGCAGGGGCTGCTCCTGTGCTGAACGAAAGAATGGTTGCACCGACTGTTATCCAGGAAGTGTGTGAACGCTTCAATTGCAGCTCCTCAGACATCGTCGCAGCCGCTTCCCCGTGTCTTATCGCCTTCATGCGCATCGGCTGAGCATGCGTCTCAACCCTCGTTACCCACACCTCCCCAAACTCTAGAGCATGATACGTCTTCCCGTCTATCGCAGCCGTATCTCTCCTCTCAGCAGTTGGGTATAAATCCCTCACCGCAGCCCATAGCCGTGGACCCCCCACTTTGTCTAATCGGCTATGTTTACGGTATTGGCCTTCTTCCTCTTCCCAGCTACCCGGGCATCATTCGAGTGAATGCCCAGAAGATCTGCAACTGCCCCATGAGCAGGTGCAGCTGCCACACTCACAGCTGCCGAGATCACATTCTCATCCTCGTGCCCAGCCCGCGTCATCACCACCGGCGACCACTGAGCCACACCTTGCATGGTCGTTGGCACAGTCTTCGTTGACCTCACGTCGACATTCCCCACTCGTACCCCTCGCATTCAAATTTACGCCTACTTCACCACCGAGTCCTTCATCCAGAGTCGCAGCAGGGTCTGCCAAATGAAACCACCATCATGTTCCGCAATCCCAGGAGGTACTCAGTGTAGTCAATCAGTCACAGTCAGGCTCTCAGATGCCTGTAACTACCAGACTGGATTCCTTTATTTGCCTCCAGTGTCACCAGATAATTGCCAATGCTCGTTTCGGCTCTCATTCCGAGAAGTGCAATGGGTCAATCAGAGGCCCTAGGTCTTCTGGAGTATCAGTTGCCTCCACCACAACCGCTCCTGGCCAATGGCAGTATGCTTCTGATCATGCTAGGAAGCCCAACTCCAAAACATCAAAGGAGAAAGCAAAAAACAAAGTTCAGTCTGCAGTCTACAAGGCCAGAGAAGGTGTATTGGGAAAGGCGTGCAAGATTCTCACCTCTTCTGGGATTGCCCCCAATACCCTTGAGACTTGGCACTTGTTACTGCAAAAGCATCCCAAGGGTCCAGTTCCATCATGTCCGGAAGTCAAATTACCATCAGAAGGTTTCAGGTTGCCTCCAGACTTGAATATCATGTCGGTCCTTCATCAATTTCCTAGACATAGTGCTAGTGGCCCCTCAGGTCTGCGAATACAGCACCTCATTGATGCTGCCGAAATCCACATGGCAACCCCCATCTGTGCTTCTCTCAGGGCTGTGGTAAACATCCTAGCAGGAGGTAAAGCTCCAGCCGAGGTAGCCAAGGATCTAGATGGTGGCTCACTCACAGCCTTGATTAAAAATGAAGAGGGGTCTCAACTGGACGTACGGCCTACTGTTGTTGGAGAGGCTCTTAGAAGACTAACGGGAAAATGTCTCTGTACCATGGCTAGAGTCAAGGCATCTGAGTTTTTTGGCCCACTTCAACTTGGTGTGGCGTGTCCAGCAGGAGTGGAAAAGTTGGTACATGGTCTGCGCCAGTGTATTAGAGATCACTGGGAGGATGATGATTTTGTGGCATGCAAGGTGGACCTAAGAAATGCATTCAATGAAGTTTCACGAAAAGCCCTCCTAGAGGAGTGTGCGGCCCACTTCCCAGAACTCTTCTGGTGGGTTTTTTGGTGCTATGGGCAGCATCCCACTTTGTGGCACACCATGGATACCCTTGGGTCGGAGCAGGGAGTTCAGCAGGGGGACCCTTTGGGTCCTCTCCTGTTCTCTCTAGTTCTGCATAAGCTTGTCCGGTCCATTGCGGTAGACAGTGAATCTTCCGAACTTTTGTTTAATATCTGGTACCTTGATGACGGTACTCTGGCAGGTCCCAAGGATGCAGTGAAGCATGCTATCCATCTCATTCAGCAGTTTGGTCCCTCCTTGGGGCTATATATCAATATGGCCAAGTGTGAACTCTTTTCTCGAGGTGACATAGAGGGCTTTCCAGCTGACATAAAGGTGTTTCATGAGCCTAACTTGGGTGCTCCTATTGGGAATGCAATATTTTGTGCCAAATTCCTTGCTCAAAAGTAAGCCAAGGCAGTCAAATTGCTGTCCCAGATGTCAGAGGTGGGTTCATTAGATCCTCAAATTGCACTCCTTCTCTTACGTCATTGTGCCACCTTTTGTAAGCTGCATGGTCCATTTAGCTCGCTCCACTCCACCTGCCCTTGTGTCTGAAGGCCTAGCATTGTTTGATGCGGAGGTTCGTCATCACTTTTGTGACTGCGTTGCAATTGATCCTTCTGACTCCGAGTGGCTTCAAGTCCAGCTGAGCCTCAATAGGGGTGGTCTAGGCCTCTGTAGGTTGGATTTACATTGCTGGGCTGCTTATCTGGCCTCAGTAAACAAAGCAGGTTGTTCAGCTCCACTAGATGAGTTCACCTTACAAGCTGTCACCTTATTCAATAGCTTGGTTCCACCTGCAAGTTCTATCTCTGAACAGTCTCTTCTGAAGTCTTGTATAAGTCAAAAAGACTTATCGTCCAGAATTGATGACCATCAATTTGACCAGCTGTGCCTCATCTCCACCTCGGCCAACCGTGCTCGTCTACTATCAGTCGCATCGTGTCATGCTTCCTCATGGCTAGCTGTAATTCCATCAAGGTGTCTTAATTTTAGCTTGGATCCAGACGAGTTCCAGGTTGCTTTAAAATGGTGGCTTGGGATGGACACATCATCACAGCTATGTTGTCCTTACTGCCCTGACCACCAGCTGGATCCTCTTGGGCATCATGCCATGACATGCAAAGGATGTTGTGAACAGCTTACAGGATGTTTTTGCCCAGTTTTGTCACAGGCCAGGCTGGGTGGTCAGCTTGAGGTAGGTCATGGATATGGAGCTGAAAGTTCGCCAGCTGACATCCTAGTGCCCAACTAGATGATTGGGAAGCCAGCTGCTTTTGACCTAAGAGTGGTCTCTCCGCTTAACTCCACTACATTGAATGAAGCGGGAGCCAGAAGTGGTCAGCAGCTGGAAAGGCTGAAGTGCGCAAGCACAATGCCAATGATGCCAAGTGCACAGAGTTGGGTTACCCTTGGCAGTAGAGACCTATGGTTGTGGGGTGTGGCAGCTCAGGGTTCCATTTCTCGGCTGGCTGCCTGTCTGGCTTTGCAGTTGCAGTGTAGCAAGTCAAAGGCCATTACAAGCATCTATCAGAGACTGAACCTCACCTTAGTTCACTGCAATGCCAGAGCCTTGCTATCCCGTGCTAGGTTTCAGCATTCAGTGGGCGAGGGCTGAAAATGTTTTGTGTGTGTGTGTGTGTTTTTTTTTTTTTTTTTTTTTTTCTCTCTTTTAATAATTATGTGTAGTCTAACATTCTGTTGACAATAATACATTTGTATTTGTAATAGCTCAAAGTTTACATTATACGTAATAATACTATTGTTAAATAAAACATATAAATTGGGCCAGTTTCCGAGAAAATAAAAAGTGGCTATACATGTATGTATAAAAAGTTATAAAAATGCTTCACGTTTGAATCGCTAAAACTCCGTAATGGTTTAAGCTATCAACTTCTAAATTTCTTAACTTCATACTACACCATTTCTCTACCGTAATATACTTTTGGGGGTTATGCATATGCTCCGTACCCGTATTGCAACGTCCGATACCCCACAGGGTATGAACCCGTCATAACGTTCGGCAGGAGTAATCAAATCGCTTCTAATTCGGTTTTTACGTAGAGGGGTCCTATAGCTATTGATTTGTTCTTTTCGTTAATTTTGACTCTATCCGTTGCGGAGATACAGGTGTGCAAAGTTAATGCACATTTCCTGCTCAATTTGCCCAGGCAACCCTAGTTCCATTCTCCCATTCCGCATGAATATCAATCACTTCCTTGCTCCGCCCATTCTCCGCCTTATGTAGCCATCAGTGTCTGTTTTTTTTTTTGTTGTTTTGTTTTATTTCTGAGTCTATACGGGTCAAAGAAGATGAGTTATCACATTGTATGACGATCGTACCGAATTAACGGATCCAAGTGAATTATGGATGTCAGCTAGTGCCTGATGGTTGTCGCCGCCTCCCACGTCGTGGACGCGCGTAAGGATTTATTTCTCCTAGTCACTCGCATCACCGTTCGGTACCTAGTAGTGTATTATAAAAGCTTTCCCACATTCGCTTGCTTAACTTTATTCCTGTCACGCCCACTCGGTTACACTGCAGGGATGCTATAACTTAGCTCACATAGCACGTGAACATGCACTACGCACTTGCATTGTTACCTGCCACACACCTACCTACTGTATTTTTGCGCACACAAACACGCCCATGCCCCACACACACCACACACACACACACACACACACACACACACACACACACACACACACACACACACAGACTGGGCTTGTACCACTTGCAGTGACATTGGTTCTTATTTCTCACACTGTTTTCACAAAGTGTACATGTGCAAGAACACACTTGCATTGTTATGTAAATAGCTCGTACACCATATTCGTCCACCGTATTCGTCACAAACACACACACACATACACACACACATACACACACACACACACAAACACACACACATGTGCACACACACACGCACATGCACACACACAGACTGGGCTTGTAGCGCTTGCAGTGACTTTGGGTTCTTGTTTCTCACACTGTCTTTACAAAGCATACATGTGCATGAATGTACACACATGCGCACACACACATGCATATGCACACACATGCATATGCACACACACACACACACACACACACACACACTGGGCTTGTACCACTTGCAGTGACTTTGGGTTCTTATTTCTCACACTGTCTTTACAAAGCGTACATGTGCATGAATGTACACATGCACATGTGCACACACACACACACACAGAGACTGGGCTTGTACCACTTGCAGAGTTTTACAAAGCGTTCATGTGCATGAATGAACACACATACACACATGTGCACACACACACAGTACCACTTGTAGTGACTTTGGGTTCTTATTTCTCACACTGTCACAGTTTTCACAAAGCACGTACATTTGCATGAATGTACACACTTGATTGTTGGTAAATAGCCTGCAGACCATATTCGTCCCACCTGTATCTCCGCAACGGATAGAGTCAAAATTAACGAACAGAACAAATCAATAGCTATAGGACCCCTCTACCTACAAACCGAATTTGAAGCGATTTGATTACTCCTGCCGAAAGTTATGCCGGGGTTCATACCCTGTAAGCGATTTGATTACTCCTGTGCCGGGTTCATACCCTGTAAGCGATTTGATTGAAAGTTATGACGGGTTCATACCCTGTGGGGTGGGGTATCGGACGTTGCAATACGGGCACGTAGAAAGTGCAAGACCCCCAAAAGTATTTTACAGAGAAATGGTGTAGTATGAAGTGTAGAAAATAGGAAGTTGATAGCTTAACCGTTACGGAGTTTTTGCGATTCATCATTTTTATAACTTTATATATGGGACAGTTTCCGCGAAAATTGCCCCACGATTAAAATGTTATAAAAATGCATCGCGTTTGAATCGCTATAACTTCCCAACGGATAACGCTATCGACTTCCTATTTTCAACACTGCATAGTGAAATGGTGTAGTATGAAGTGGTGAACATCGGAAGTCGATAGCGTTATCTGTTGGGAAGTTATAGCGATTCAAACGCGATGCATTTTTATAACATTTTAACCGTGGGGCAATTTTCGCGGAAACTGTCCCATATATTATAATTATAGCCACTTTTCATTTTCTCGGAAACTGACCCAATTACTATTTGCCCACAATTTGACCATTGTTGGCAGCGCCGCCTGTCCTGCGAAAATTGGTCCGCCCGGACCTTTTCGGTTGCGAAAAGTCGTCCGGGGTAACCAACGGAGTGGTTTCGTACCCAGACCCCAAATACCTTACAGCTGCCGGGTGGATTACACCATCGCTAACCGATGATGCAATCCACCCGCAACTGTGAGATCTGGGTATGAGATTAGTATACGCTTTTTATACATGTATACACCCCCCATCCATGCATATGTACATTTCGGGCAGTGTTCCTCCAGCTACCAGCATCAATATCATGATATCATGCAGTCGTTGACTCACCGCAAGTATTGCACGTAGGGTCGGCCATGGACCAGACTTGAACACACCAAAGAGCAGCGCGCGGAAGAGTGTAACAAACTGTGGGATGAGAATAATGAATAGCAGTTGCCAGAAGATGCCCGCGGCTCTGTCGTGCAACGGCGTTAACGTTGCCTCTGAGTCATTAGTGCGGCGGATGTCGTCGATGGTTTCGTTGAGACGAGACACAAGGCTTATCAAACTCAGTTTGCTGAATACTGTGCACGTGACGACGATGGAGAACAGGAGTACCCTGACCAGGAACTTTATTACTATCCAAGATACAGTCTTGCACTGCTGCATGCTTTCAGTTGGCGCTTCGGGCTCTGCCTGTGGGGGGTTCGCTGCCTCGTCATCGAGGAGATAGTCCTTTCTAGGATCTCTTCGTTCGGCCACGACCTGTCTTTTGCAACACAAGATCTTCAGAATTGTCGACATTACTAGTGTATTCAGCTGAGCTGCGCTTTAATAAATACTGCGACCTACACCACCCACGCTCGCAGCGACCAACAGCCACAGGGGACAAGGCACTATATTACACTTCAGAGAGAGTGTTTCTACATACACAGGTAATATAGGCAGAGAAATACACAAAATAGCTCTGTCTGACAAACAAAGCGCCTCTTCAGCGCAGAGGCTACAGCATCCAATCCCGCAGGGCGCTGTCGGCCCGCGCACAATACGTCCATACAGGGGAAATTCCCTAAATCGTAATTGTAATCATTTAACTAACAGTTCACACCTACACTGCAGGAGCATGGATAATTATGAATGGATGCCGCCTCCCAAACAGAATTCAGGGTTCCAAATTTCACGGACCAAGGGATTACTGAGCCAACGCATATCCAGAAATGGCCCATACATAGGCGGTCATCTTGCTTTTTATTTCAAATTGAATCTTATAATGTACTATAAATCGGTCTGATTATGGTATATGGGACAGTTTGCCCCACGGATATATTATAAAACGTTACAAGTAAATAAAAACATTCTCTAACGAGAAAGTTGTTGTAGGATTGACCAATGGTGGTGTAAAAAGCACGGAAACAAGAGTGACAGAAATTTGACTGGAAAATTGAAATAGGCCTATATTTAGCCCATTACTCAACGTTAGTGTGCTAAATATAGGCCTATTTCAATTTTCCAGTCAAATTTCTGTCACTCTTGTTTCCATGCTTTTTACACTACCATTGGTCAATCCTATATACCAACAACTTTCTCGTTAGAGAATGTTTTTATTTACTTGTTTCATCAGTTTTTTCCTCTGTCGTAGTAGCGCATCTTTATATGTTGTCACAAATTCATTTTAATTTTCGAAGGGAGGGGGGTTAAAAAATTTAATATAAGTATATGAGTTTTTACTGTACTGTACGGTTCCCCTGCCTTGTCCTCTTCCTCTCCCCCAGCCTCGTCTCTGACCTCGGCTACCTGGTTCAGGCCATGAGAGCCATGCGGGTGGTGGTGGCAGCGGCCAGGGTGGCAGCAGGCGAAGTGGTGGTGGGGGCACTGGTGCCAATACTGGTGCCGGTGGTGGGGCTGGTGCAGGTAGCAGTGCTCCTGCTGCTTCTGCTGGCAGCAGCGGGGGCAATGCTGCAACTGCTGCTTCTGCTGGCAGCAGTGGGGGCAGCTCTGCTGCTGCTGCTGGCGGTGGGGGGAGCTGTGCTGCTGCTGCTGGTGGTGGGGGCAGCGCTGCTACTGCTGACGGCGGACGGTAGGGGGGCAGCACTGCATCTGACAGAGAGTATAGAAACAAAGTGCAAGGATTTAACCAAATTGGTCTACGGGTCATTCCAAACCAAATGAGCAGGAGTTGTGACTCACGTCTTCCAATTTTGCTCCAATTTCTCATATATGTTGGTCTTGATATAATAGTGACTTGTACCATTTATTGAGTTAATAACTTTAATGGTTTACTAAATACACGCCACTGAATAATTAATGTTTTCATTAAAAATGCAACTTTGCACACTTATTTCTTGGCCGCAATACAATGCACAAAGGAGTTCTGGGCATCAAATTGAAGGCCATGATCAGTTGAACTGATCTATGATGATTATTTTGGGGTGTGGTTATCAACTTCAAAGCACCTTTTTCAATATAGAGGTGCCTTCCCACACTGAAACAAAAATTTTTTTTTTACACAAGTGAAGGGACTATCAATGTCAGTACTTTTCTGGAATAAAAAGTTTGTGTATTGATTGCCCCTGAGAACCACACGCTGTTAAACCTGAGGACGCCATTTTTTCCTCATCTAAAATCATTGTTGTTTTTATAGTTTCCAAGTGGTGTTATGTAACTGTCTTACCACAGCTGCCCACCAGTGGGTTTATCTAGTAGCATGACTAAGCAAATAGTGTTTCCTTATTTGGACAAGAGCGCGCGTTTTTGTTTTTGTCTCAACCTGTCCATTGATCGTCACAATTATTATCGTGACCCGTTCAAGAAGCATCGGCGCCGCATCTTCGAGTTGCATCAGAAAATCTTATAGCAGAACATCCATCTCTGTCTTTGCGAAGTGGAGACTTGCTGTGTGTAAACTGTCTAAAAGCAGTTCCAAAGAATGATGTGAAGTAGCTTTCGAACCCACAGGGCCTAGCAGTCTTTCCCTGGAAGTAGCTTTCGAGTCCGCAGGGCCTAGCAGTCTTTCCCAGGAATGTGCTGAGTCAACTCCTTATTCCTCAACGCAAGATAGCCACAGTTCAAGTGACGATTTGCCCGATAGCCTTGCATTGAAGATAAACGAAACGCTTTGTTCACAAGAGGTCTCCCCATTCAGAAAGAGATATATCCATAGTCAAAGTCTATCGGGCAAATCGTTGACTCAGCACATTCCTGGGAAAGACTGCTAGGGGCCCCTGCGGGCTCGAAAGCTACTTCCAGGGAAAGACTGCTAGGCCCTGCGGGCTCGAAAGCTACTTCACATCATTCTTTTGAACTGCTTTTAGACAGTTTACACACAGCAAGTCTCCACTTCGCAAAGACAGAGATGGATGTTCTGCTATAAGATTTTCTGATGCAACTTGAAGATGCACATATATGCGGCGCCGATGCTTCTTGAACGGGTCACGACAATAATTGTGATGATCAATGGATATGTAGAGACAAAAGCATGCTCTTGTCCAAATAAGGAAACACTATTTGCTGAGTAGATAAACCCACTGGTGGGCAGCTGTGGTAAGACAGTTACATAACACCACTTGGAAACTATAAAAACAACAATGATTTTAGATGAGGAAAAAATGGCGTCCTCAGGTTTAACAGCGTGTGGTTCTCAGGGGCAATCAATACACAAACTTTTTTTCCAGAAAAGTACTGACATTGATAGTCCCTTCACTTGTGTCAAAAAAAATTTTTTGTTTCAGTGTGGGAAGGCACCTCTATATTGAAAAAGGTGCTTTGAAGTTGATACAAATTTAACCCTTTAACCACACCCCAAAATAATCATCATAGATCAGTTCAACTGATCATGGCCTTCAATTTGATGCCCAGAACTCCTTTGTGCATTGTATTGCGGCCAAGAAATAAGTGTGCAAAGTTGCAATTTTAATGAAAAAATTAATTATTCAGTGGCGTGTATTTCGTAAACCATTAAAGTTATTAACTCAATAAATGGTACAAGTCACTATTATATCAAGACCAACATATATGAGAAACTGGAGCCAAATCGGAAGACGTGAGTCACAACTCCTGCTCATTTGGTATGGAATGACCCTACATATTCATAACCTCACAGATAAGGGGGAGTGGTTGTGTGTGTGTGTGTGTGTGTGTGTGTGTTGCCAGCTGTGCTAAAATTCTATTGGTCCAATTTTATCTATTCACGGATTGGTCTGCATAACTCATGACCCTACAAAGGTGCCATTGCGCTGAAAATTGGAGCTGAAAATTGGAGCTGAAAATTGGAGGAAGTTTGTTCATGCTCCAAATTAAAAGGTGTTAACAATGTTTACATGGGAAAGACCTCCCCCTCCAATGATGAATGGACATTGGAACAGTGACTTTGTCCTCAACACTAATGCTACTTCTTCACTAGTGAGCTTGCGACACTCATTTGTACATTTCTATTTCAAGGGGTGCATGGTATCCTTATCGCTGTCCCCTATCTCCTCTGCCACTACACACCTACCATTGAGGTCTACTGGAATGGCCCCAAGTTGTTTTGTGTAAGTGTACGAATTAATAAAAAAGTAAGGTTCAGAGCCAGCAGTATGATACCCTGCCCAACTAATTTCAGTGCACTAACTTCCCAGATAGTTTTTAGCAATGACCCTGCTTTTGCTCTTCGTACACTCAGTGCTTTAGAAACCAATGCATCTGCACCAATCTTATTTACTGCTGCATGGGCAGATCTTGTAGCAACCTTTTGAGCTAGCAATGGATGAGACTTACAAAGGCATCATTTACTTCACTTAGAAGCTCACTATCCCTACGAATAGCTTTTTCAAGACCACCATTATACTCCATTAGTGCATGAGATTTGGGTTCATACAAGGAGTAGCAAAGGATATGGTTCAGCGCTCAACCCTAACAAATGCAATTAAATTCACAGTTGCAGGTTGTACATCAGATAAGGAAGCCTTTTTGTACATCAGATTAAGGATGACACCCCAATATTCAATAGACAGGTCACAAATTAAAGGAGAAAGGACTACTACTGTACACAACAGTTGTCACCATGCATGCTTTACATGTACATGTGAAGTGAATGGTTTTGTGTGTACACATGTTGCATGCACATCTTCCTATAGCTTTTTAATGCTAGTGCAATACAACATGCCCATGACATACCTTTGGGTGGTAGTGTTGTTCGGTGACCCCTGCGATACCGCTTCCTCTCGGCAGCACGTTTAGCCAATCGGACAGCGGGGTCATTCCAATACCGATTCCTTTCAGATGCCTTAATGGCAGCTGAATTGTCCTCCTTTTAGCGGCGCGGTTCTCCTCGACGTCCTCTTGATATCGCTGCCTTTTAGCAGATTGCTTAGATTCAATATCTGCGTTGTAGCTGTCGCGTACAGAGGCCTTCTTCTTTTCGGGATCGGCCTTAATTGTAGCTGTCGCGTACAGAGGCCTTCTTTTCGGGATCGGCCTTGTAGCTGTCGCGTACAGAGGCCTTTTTCTTTTCGGGATCGGCCTTGTAGCTGTCGCGTACAGAGGCCTTCTTCTTTTCGGCCTTGTAGCGCGCTCGGGGGCATTTTCCTAGTTTAGGTTCCGTCATTAGTATTCATTGCTACTATGCGGATTCGTGGTTTTCTATGACCATTGAAGTTATGAATATAATTACACGTTCACAATACAATTAATGAATGCGATTTGAAGAGGTCAAGAAAATCGACATTGCGCCTAGGTAGAAGCTTATCTACGTTCAACCCCGCCCGCGCCTTCGCTACCCGAGACATGCATTATAATAACATGCACTATACGGCAACAGGTTCATGCTAAAGTTCATGCTATATTTTATTGCGAACGCGCCTCCTCTTTGTCTGGCACTTTTGCTACATCGATACATCCTCACTTTGTTCTCTTTCTTCACGACATGTGCTGGCTGCCGCAAATATTTCTACTCCACTTCGAAACAGACACAGTGGCTAAGACCACGAGTTAAGTCACGTGACGTCTTATCGATTACTATACTAGTTAGCTATAAATAAATTGCTCATCCGGATGTCGTCATTGTGCATACCGCATGAAGTTAATAGTATAATTGTAATATTAACCCACCAGATACATGGATATTACAATTAAAGTAAAGCTAAATACAGATCCCAATGCAGTGTTGTTTCACATGCAACACAAATGCAGCATTAAAGGGGGTACACAACTGTTATGCAGTTCATAAGCATAGCAAATGGTGTATCTTTTGCAATTTTTCTTCTCCATATAAATTCCACTAAGTATGTGGGAAAGAGTGCTTTTGAAGTGCCGTGCATCTTCTTGTACTTCTTCTTTGCATGTGCCCAGGTACACTCAATAGATTGTGTGTGTGCACCATTAGCAGGATTGACGAATTCAATGCTGTGATTTACCGTGTGGTGTACGTAGCCCCTGCGGTTCAATCTTGCATAAGACCTCCATTCATCTGTGTGGATCTCAGTTCCCGGTTTAACGTTGGCGATGATTACTGGTAGAAGCGTCGCCGCATCACGCGATGGAACGATTTGCATAAACATTTCCTCAGAACCTCTCTCCACGCCTCCCAAAACCCACTGTCCTTCTCTTCTTCTGCCGCGGTTATATTTTCTTTTGCCAAACTTGGACTCGTCGATCTCCACCACTTTTCCAACCCCTCCAATCTTCTCGGTTTCTATCTGGTCCATATACACAGCGCATACCTCACGGCAAAAGTTAAACCAGTCCACAATGGTATTTTTGTTAATTCCAACCCATTTCCGCACCGTCTCTCCTGACATATCCTCTGTCCAAAGAAATGTCACCTCCAGGATCTGTTCTAACGTCAAATGGCTCTGAGAAAACCACGAGTCGTGTCGAATAGATTTCACCTTTCTGCAACATTTGTTTGGGCATCTCCACCTACAGGAATAAAAATTAATGTATATACACATGAGATCATGGACCTGGATAAGTGCAATGAAATATACACATATAAACCTTGCTTTTTTTCCGCAAAATCGTACGTGCACTCGGGCCTTCATACATGCAGGCATGAATATGTACCATGCATACATGCATACCACCCATACCTGTAACCATCAATTCCTCGATCGTAGACTTCCCAATGCATGGGAATACTGCAAGCATTGCATTCCTGAGACCGCGCTAGCAGGCCGTTGCGTTTACACCACTGAATGGTAGTGTCTATATCCACAAGGACTTCTCGCAGTAGTCTTTTGTAAGTCCAATACTCCAATCCCAAACCGAACGGTCCATACATGGGAGTGGCCATACCTCCCGTTCGAGCTCTCAAATTTTTCTACTGAATTCTAATGATTGTTGCATTGAAATCCACTGCTTAAATACTACTTATCGTTTTATAACATCACGCGCCATGTCACTGAGAAAGGCGGGATTAATCCAATGAAATCAAGGATAACTCTCACAATGCGCAACGACTGATAATTGGTACAAACTTAAGACATGCGTATTAATGAATAAGTGCGCATTGTAAAATGGTAACCTATTTGCACAAACATTTTCCCGCCACTTCCATTGACATGTCGCACCATTTTCATGCACAATGACGACATCCGGATGAGCAATTTATTTATAGCTAACTAGTATAGTAATCGATAAGACGTCACGTGACTTAACTCGTGGTCTTAGCCACTGTGTCTGTTTCGAAGTGGAGTAGAAATATTTGCGGCAGCCAGCACATGTCGTGAAGAAAGAGAACAAAGTGAGGGTGTATCGATGTAGCAAAAGTGCCAGACAAAGAGGAGGCGCGTTCGCAATAAAATATAGCATGAACTTTAGCATGAACCTGTTGCCGTATAGTGCATGTTATTATAATGCATGTCTCGGGTAGCGGAGGCGCGGGCGGGGTTGAACGTAGATAAGCTTCTACCTAGGCGCAATGTCGATTTTCTTGACCTCTTCAAATCGCATTCATTAATTGTATTGTGAACGTGTAATTATATTCATAACTTCAATGGTCATAGAAAACCACGAATCCGCATAGTAGCAATGAATACTAATGACGGAACCTAAACTAGGAAAATGCCCGCTCGGGCTTTAGCCTTGTTTTCTTGTGATAAAATATCGTCTTGCTTTTGAATGTTGCTTAGATCTCTTCTTTCGATTACGCGAAGGCATTTAACTTCACATCGATTAACTGCGATATTAGGTCGTGCAGATTGGAGTGCAAGCTGTATAAATAACTTCATTAAACAACAATAAACCAAATTAACTTCTGCAATAACTTCATATCAATTCCTATATAGAACTTGCTACCGCATGAGGTACTTCTCTTTCTATGTGTCTATATGACCTTTAGGGGCACCGAGCAGGTGATATTGGTGCAAGAAGAAGAAGAAGAGGAGGGAGGGGGGGAGGGGGGAGGGGGAGGGGAGGGGGGAGGGGGAGGGGGGAGGGGGGAGGGGGAGGGGGGAGGGGGGAGGGGGGAGGGGGGAGGGGGGAGGGGGGAGGGGGGAGGGGGGAGGGGGGAGGGGGGAGGGGGGAGGGGGGAGGGGGAGGGGGAGGGGGGAGGGGGGAGGGGGAGGGGGAGGGGGGAGGGGGGAGGGGGGAGGGGGGAGGGGGAGGGGAGGGGGAGGGGGGAGGGGAGGAGGGGGGAAGGGAGGAGGGGGGAGGGAGGAGGGGGGAGGGGGGAGGGGGGAGGGGGGAGGGGGGAGGGGGAGGGGAGGAGGGGGGGAGGGGGGAGGGGGGAGGGGGGGAGGGGGGGAGGAGGGGGGAAGGGGGGAGGGGGGAGGGGGGGAGGGGGGGAGGAGGGGGGAGGGGGAGGGGGAGGGGGAGGGGGGAGGGGGAGGGGGGAGGGGGAGTAGGGAGGGGGGAGGGGGGAGGGGGGAGGGGGGGAGGAGGAGGGGAGGGGGGAGGGGGGAGGAGGAGGGGAGGGGGGAGGGGGTAGGGGAAGGGGGAGGGGGGAATAGGAGGAGGTGGAGAAGGAGGAGGAGGAGGAGGAGAAGGAGGAGATGGAGAAGGAGAAGAAGAAAGAAGAATTATTTTGGGACTGGGCACGAAAAAAGGAATTAATAAAAGCACATTGTTTTATGACACGGAACAAAAGTAGAACTGTAGATCTTTGAGTTCTCGTTCCATCGCGACAAAGAGATAAGCGATCCGTTTCTCCGTTGTCGCGAGTGAAGTTTTTTTAATGATATTCATCAATCCTCAATCAATGTTCACCTAAAAATGCATCGCGTTTGAATCGCTATAACTTCCGGCCAACGGTTAACGCTACCGACTTCCTATTTTCAATACTTCATACTACACCATTACACTACGGGGGAACATATTGTGGGGCCTTGCACCAGTTCCTTGCTGATGCTACGAGGTCCGATACCCCATGGGGTTAAAAACCGCCACATCTTCAGGTAGGTGCATTCAAATCGCTTCAAATTCAGTACGTGCTATTGATGTGTTCAGTTCGTTAATTTTTACTCTATCCGTCACGGAGATACAGCTGTGCAAAGTTAATGCACATTTCTCGCTCGATTGCACCATTTTTGCATGCAACCCGTGTTCCATTCGACAATAAATTCTTTGTTCCGCCCATTTCTCCTTTAAACTAAGCTAGCCGTTCCCAACTGTTTTTGTCTCACTCAGACAGTGAGTTTATGCGGGAAAATCAAAAGAAGAAGACAGAAGGTCGTACCAAATTAACGAATGGTTGCAGTATAATCTTAATTGCGCCTCTCACGTCGCCGGCAGTATTCAAAACGGCACGCGTAAGGCTATTTGCTACGCACTCACATCATCCTCTAGTCGTGTAATAAAGCTTTCCTATTTGCATAGTCTTATATCTGCCACGCCCACTCGGCTACGATTGCAATGATTTCGGTCTCACACAACTTTCAGCTCACACATAGTACATGAACTCATGCTGGCTCACACTTGTGCACACACTCATATCCAGAAATGAGCGGTCAAAAGTTTACTCGCGGTTTGCGAATCACCGAATAGTCCCGTATACCTTCCCATACCAATGTATGGATTAGTTGTATACCAAGGACGCCAGATTTTTCCCAGGATTTGAAATTTGAAAATGTTAGTACACTACATTTGTAGTGGTGTCGCCGTATTTTTCCTATTTAAGCTGGGGCTTCCCTAGGATTGTCATAACATTGTCCCCAAATGTACAGGTAGTCAATGAGAAGGGTTTCTCATTACAATATTCCACGGTCATTTGTGTCAATACCTTTACGATTTACGATTTGATATTTGAAAATAATATAGTTAGTACATCGAAGAACTATAAAATGTACTAAAAACTAGGCCTTCCTATAGAAAAATCGGCTTCCATACCCGGGAGAAGCATTTCATGTTGAATCTGTACGTTCCTCCATCTCGTGCCCTCAAAATTGACTCACGTGCGGATAGTACCATACAGATAATGCTGTGTAGTTGAAGTGTGGCCCTCCTTCAGTTCTTTGATGGCATGAAATCGGTCCCAGACCTCTCATCGCGCTGCCCAAAAAGGTTTTCTACCAGTTGAGTTACTATGCGATCTTACCCGATGCGATCGGGATCATTTGTATAAATCGCGCATACAGTACCATCCAGACGTAGCTTCTTGACACAAGCGTGCGCGCGTCACGAGTGATACCCGTGCGTGACTCGAGCATACTTGTGTTTCACACGCATCAGGTTAGTCGTGGCACGAAGCGACATTTTCGAGACACGAACTCGCGTGATGGCACCCACTCCCTCAGTTGTAAATACTATGGACAAAATTTCTACAATTCAGGAGCCCTTTGCTTGAATGCAAAACTAAGTTGTTTGTGAAGCCAGAACAGAGTAAGACTATGAGCTGTGTGTGTTGTTAGTGTGTGTGTGTGTTTGTACTGTGTGTGCGTGTGTGTGCGTGCGTGTGTGTGTGTGTGTGTGTGTGTGTTTGTGTGTGTGTGTGTGTGTGTGTGTGTGTGTGTGTGTGTGTGTGTGTGTGTGTGTGTGTGTGTGTGTGTGTTGCTTACAAGTGTGTACTAGTATAGACCTAGCTTGACCTTACAATTGTGTGCTATGTAAACTGTGATTAGCCTAATCTGATGTTAGACTGCCTGGGGTACAATTACATGTAGCAGTTTTTGAGAACAGTAGGTCCAGGGTAGGCCTATGTAGGTACATGTAGGTCCAGGGTAGGCCTATGTAGGTACATGTACATGTAGGTCCAGGATAGGCCTACATAGGTCCAGGGTACTAGTATAGGCCTATGTACAGTTAGGTACATTGTAGGTCCAGGGTGGTACAGGTGGTGATGAACACGTAGGCAAAGATGAGGAGAGTGAAGATGAGGATAACTATTCAGATGGAATTGAAGTTGACCTGGACCCTTGCACAAGTACATGCATGTACTGAATTACAATTGTATGGCCCTTGAAGATAATTTCATTATGTGGTAGGTCCATTGTATGCTATGTAAACTGTGGTAGCTAATCTGATGTTAGGCTGCCTGGTAACCTCCAGTTCTAAGAGAACAAACGGTATACCTATGTCTTAAAAACACACACTTTATGTGTAGCACCTATATACAAACCACACATTGTGTGCAGCGATGGTGATTGCATGCATGGGAGCATTAGTCCTGATGCCATAAACTTCACAATCAAGTACATGATGGGAGGGGGGTGAGTGGCCTGATGCAAAGCCTTTGGCCTAGTGGTAGAGGCATTTTAGTCTGTTGCATAATGTCCTGGTACTTTGTTGTTCTAGGGTTCAATAAGTCTGTTTGGGACTGTTTCTACAATCCTGTATCTATTTTTTTGTACTGGTGAAGAACAGCAGGGTCCAGGAACCCAATGTTGAGACTGACCATCTGGAGTCATCCACCTCAGGCTCAGTGAATTTACTCAATCAGAGTTTTGACACTAGGTTCCAACCTACCAGGCAAGATGTCTGCTGGTCCGGAGGGCATGCACTTCTTCATCAAGTGGTCCAAAACCAACCAGATGGGCAGGTGTGTTCAGCGTACCAAAGGCAGGCACATGTGTCCAGTTCCAGCAATGGAGGCCTACAGAGAATGTTGTCACTGTTCCACTCATTCCTCACCCCTCTTCCACTTCAAAGATGGGAGACACTCACATCTAAGAGCTTCCGCTCCACCTTTCTACCCCTGGTATGGTGGAGCTATGTGGCTACAATCCAGCCAAATATAACACCCACATTGGTGCAGCCATGTAGCTGCCAGAACAGGCCTTCCCACTGACACCATTTGGAACCTCGGAAGAGGTGAAGCAAAGCATACCAGACATACGTATTGGTGCAGCCACAGTACATGTAAACTCTAATTGCTAACTGAGCAATAGCACAAATTGTGCATGTTTTAATTGCACATTACATGTATCTATGTTCACACAAACCACACACTGTGTGCAGAGACAGGGGTTGGGCCTGAGCCCTGATGCCATAACATGGGAGGGGGGTGGAGTGTGCTTTGACCCTGATGCAGGGCTTTGGCCTAGTGGTAGACTGAGCAGCGCCCCGATGTGTAGACAAAGCTTTCCTTAATGTAAGTATATATTGTGATAGCGCTCTTCCATTGGCGAAGTCCCAGAGAGTGCTTCGCAGTTAAGCGCTTTACGTGTATTGATCGACGCACACATGCAGACAAATATTGAAAATGCGGCACATTCAGACTTGATGTTAATCGATCTAGGTAAGACTGAGAAGCCTACGTAGGTCGTAGCTGTACTGGAAAGTGCTAACGAATCATTTTTTCCCCCTGCGTGTAAGCGTATCAGTGCACGTGCCTAGCCTACGCGCTTCATTCATCGAGCTGCATGCAGGCTAAACGAACACTGTTTAAACTTCAAGTGAAAACAACCCACTATATAGGTCAAAAGTGTCATGACGACGTCTTGTATACAATAGCCTTAACCATAATGCATTAGCAGTGAGCTAGGTGGTGGGTGTCCCTCTAGCTGGCAGTCTAGACCTATGGGAATTGGGGGGAGGAGGCTAGGGAAAAGGGTTCCACTTAGCTACCTAGCTTGCTATTGGCTCAGATCATCGCCAGCAGCCTTGTTAATCTTCAGCTGAATTAACATATTGTGCACATTTATTCACCATTGGACAATTATTGCCAATATTTATTATACAATCTTGGCAGATGACGCAATGGCATACTTATATGAATAAATTATGCGGTAGAAATTAATTTTTTGTCTTGATTTTAGTTAAAGAATGGTTAATGGAATAATTTTTCGAAGTACATAATAATATCATAATCAGACCGATTTATAGTACATTATAAGCTTGTTTAAAATTCAATTTGAAATAAAAAGCAAGATGACCGTCTATGTATGGGCCATTTCTGGATATGTTGCATTGTTGCGTACATGGCCCTGTACACTATCGTATGGCGTATTTTGTTATACATAACCCACACACACACACACACACACACACACAAACACACACACACACACACACACACACACACACACACACACACACACACACACACACACACACACACACACACACACACACACACACACACACACACACACACATGTACAGCATACTTGATTCAATTCTAGGGCAACTTCTAAATAATGCCGCGCGGTAAGCAGTGCACCCATGTGAAGTTAGCCCAACATTCCGTAGCCGCACATTAAACACCAATTAAGAACATCGCGCGCCGCGGGCGCTGAGGCGCAACTGTAAAATCGATAAACGCGCTAAAGTACTTTACTACTAGTATGCATAAAAATGTACATAGACCTACACAAAGTTAATAATAACGTACAATGAACAAAAGAAGGCCATCATTATAACCTGCATGCCCCCAACCAAACAAACCAAAATACAGGTGAGGCTGTACTACTGAGACATCACACACAGCCCACATGACATGCCTATGCTAGTTGCACGCCATTGGCCCCTCCCCTTTTTGAACAGGAGAGGTTCAAGTGTGCATACATAGGAACAATTTTAAGAGTTGCAAGCCCCAACCAAACAAACCAAAATACAGGTGAGGCTGCACTACTGAGACATCACACACAGCCCACATGACATGCCTATGCTAGTGGCACGCCCTTGGTCCCTCCCCTTTTTGAATAGAAGAGGTTCAAGTGTGCATACATAGGAACAATTTTAAGAGTTGCATACCCCCAACCAAACAAACCAAAATACAGGTGAGGCTGCACTACTGAGACATCACACACAGCCCACATGACATGCCTATGCTAGTGCCACGCCCTTGGCCCCTCCCCTTTTTGAACAGGAGAGGTTCAAGTGCGCATACATAGGAACAATTTTAAGAGTTGCAAGCCCCAACCAAAAAAACCAAAATACAGGTGAGGCTGCACTACTGAGACATCACACACAGCCAACATGACATGCTTGTGCATGTGACACGCCCCAGGCCCCTCCCCTTTTTGAACAGGAGAGGTTCAAGTGTGCATACATAGGAACAATTTTAAGAGTTGCATGCCCCCAACCAAACAAACCAAAATACAAATGAGGCTGCACTACTGAGACATCACACACAGCCCACATGACATGCCTATGCTAGTTGCACACCCTTGGCCCCTCCCCTTTTTGAACAGGAGAGGTTCAAGTGTGCATACATAGGAACAATTTTAAGAGTTGCAAGCCCCAACCAAACAAACCAAAATACAGGTGAGGCTGCACTACTGAGACATCACACACAGCCCACATGACATGCCTATGCTAGTGGCACGCCCTTGGCCCCTCCCCTTTTTGAACAGAAGAGGTTCAAGTGTGCATACATAGGAACAATTTTAAGAGTTGCATACCCCCAACCAAACAAACCAAAATACAGGTGAGGCTGCACTACTGAGACATCACACACAGCCCACATGACATGCCTATGCTAGTGGCACACCCTTGGCCCCTCCCCTTTTTGAACAGAAGAGGTTCAAGTGTGCATACATAGGAACAATTTTAAGAGTTGCATACCCCCAACCAAACAAACCAAAATACAGGTGAGGCTGCACTACTGAGACATCACACACAGCCCACATGACATGCTTGTGCATGTGACACGCCCTTGGCCCCTCCCCTTTTTGAACAGGAGAGGTTCAAGTGTGCATTCATAGGAACAATTTTAAGAGTTGCATGCCCCCAAACCAAACAAACCAAAATACAGGTGAGGCTGCACTACTGAGACATCACACACAGCCCACATGACATGCCTATGCTAGTGGCACGCCCTTGGCCCCTCCCTTTTTTGAACAGGAGAGGTTCAAGTGTGCATACATAGGAACATTAAGAGTTGCATGCCCCCAAACCAAACAAACCAAAATACAGGTGAGGCTGCACTACTCAGAGGTCAGTGAGTAACTAAATTATATACATTTTAGGAGTACACAGGTTTGACGATTCATTTGGAATCAGAGGGGTTTGTGTCTCTTGTTAATAATGCTTGACAATTGTAAACTAAATTCATAACATGCAGCTTAAAATGAAAGGGGCCAAACCACTTTAACAATTCCAGTTAGAAAAGTGCAATTTAATGTCCTTGATGGCAGGAGAATGGATTGATTCAAAGGTGACATTTTAACTATAAATGATGGAAATATGTTTGCACTCAACAGATTATCACATTATACATGGATCTACTTCAAGACTCAAACTGAATGTAGTTGATTGCACTTGTATACATTTCAACAAGTTTATAATGTTGTTTTACAGGGACAGAAAGTTTTCTGCTTTGATCCAACCTTTCTGCCAGTATATAAAGCCAAAGGTTATAATGCAGTGGGGAGGCATTGCAAGGTAAAGTGATCTTGAAAAACATGCATTCAAAACACTAATCGTCTTAACACAGGTGAAAAACATCATGGATTATGACTGTCTACTTTTCCCTGTGCATACACCACAGCATTGGTGTCTAGTGGTTGGTTGAATGGGTTATGTTTCACTTACTTTACTATAAGCACTCCTCTATAGGTTGTTTATCCCCAAGTACATGAAATCCATTGCATAGATTCTTTGCAGCAATCAAATTATGACGTGGATTTGGTAAGTCATGCATAGATGCAGTTTGTGTGTGCGTGTGCATATACGATGATTTTGGCCAATGAGATGAGATATGCTTGGAACATTCAAATGTTACGATCAGACTGGAAGTACAATTTAGTGCTTACATGTTTTGTGCATACTAAATGAACACTTTACTCTTTTAGACTTCAAATCACAGTATGCAGAAGAATTCACATGATTGTGGTGCCTTTGTGTGTTTTGTAAGTAGAAGTATTCAAAACTTTACTGTGCATCTAGCTCAGCACGTTGTATAGGCAGCAAGATTGCTTGTGGAAGGCTACCCATGCCGTCATACTCAGGTATTGTGCTACAATGTTCACATGGTGTATTGATTTGCAGTTGTATAGGAAATGATGGGTGGATTTAGACTTCAAATGGCTCATGAGCTGTCTTGTGGAGTGCTCTATGCACTGCAATCAGATGTAAGCTAATTTAATTTTGAAATATGCATGAAGTTTTAAATTTTTTTTTTCGTAGCAGAGGTCTTCATGTGTCTCTAACCATTGATGATAGTCATAGTGGCATACAGGATGATACTGCTAAACATGGGCAGAGTGATTGTGATGATATGGAGATTGATCAAACTGATCAGCTTGGTGACGATGGTGACATGGATGATGAAGATGATGCTGATGAAAGTGATGAAGAGAGAACGGCAGATCCCAATTTTTTTAGTTCCTACTTATGAAAATGAACCAGATCCAAATGATATATTTGGTCTTAAATGGGGTAAGGATCACTACTTCAAGTACCTTCCTAGATTGAAAAGGATGCCATACACGTAAGGACATCAAACATTTGCATCACAAACTATGCATGCATGCATATGGATTTATTTCATTGCAGGGAAGAACAATGCCCATTTGAAAGGGAATTTATCAGAAAAGTTGTGAAAGAAATGGAAGTAAGTGTAACATTTATTGTTTGCTACTTTTATAATTCTACTTTTCACATACTTAGCCTACAATAAGAGTGATCCAGTCTGGAAAAAAAAAGTATTTCTTCGGCACATTCCTGCCATTGAAAAATGCCTTAAAGCTGATGCAAATTGGACTTTACAGCATTGCTATGATATGGTAAACATGTTCAGATAGATTCAGCACTTGTTTTCCAGTCAACTCTGAACCCTCTAAAGGTGTTGGAGATATTTCATTATCTCATGGAGATGAAAGTGATGTTAAGTTGACGGCATCAGTTTGTACCTCAAGAATCAACAAGATTATTGTGTGGCCAGAGGTATGACTGTAACGTAATTGATTCAAACTGCATGCAATAAATTATTTTAACAATTTTTACCTAGATCATTACTGCTCTCATTGCCATTAAGTTCAACGTCAGTCGTAAGCAAGCAATCAGTCACTTTCTCAATAACACACTTCCATAAAAACTTTGTGTATCAGTTTTGGGTCATTCCTTATTTGCACTTCAGAATAAATGTGAAATTTCAGACACCATGAAGATATTCTCATGCACAGCTTAATGATAATTTACAATGTATTCACGGAGTGTTTGAAAGTCCATTGAAAACAGTAACTCATTATTAACTTTGACCCTTTCATTCACACTTTAACCTCGCCTGTTCAAAAAGGGGAGGGGCCTGGGCGTGTCACATGCACAAGCATGTCATGTGGGCTGTGTGTGATGTCTCAGTAGTGCAGCCTTACCTGTATTTTGGTTTGTTTGGTTGGGGGCATGCAACTCTTAAAATTATTCCTATGTAAGCACACTTGAACCTCTCCTGTTCAAAAAGGGGAGGGGCCAAGGGCGTGTCACATGCACAAGCATGTCATGTGGGCTGTGTGTGATGTCTCAGTAGTGCAGCCTCACCTGTATTTTGGTTTGTTTGGTTTGGGGGCATGCAACTCTTAAAACTGTTCCTATGCATGCACACTTGAACCTCTCCTGTTCAAAAATGGGAGGGGCCAAGGGCGTGCCACTAGCATAGGCATGTCATGTGGGCTGTGTGTGATGTCTCAGTAGTGCAGCCTCACCTGTATTTTGGTTTGTTTGGTTGGGGGCATGCAACTCTTAAAATTGTTCCTATGTATGCACACTTGAACCTCTCCTGTTCAAAAAGGGGAGGGGCCAAGGGCGTGTCACATGCACAAGCATGTCATGTGGGCTGTGTGTGATGTCTCAGTAGTGCAGCCTCACCTGTATTTTGGTTTTTTTTTGTTGGGGGCATGCAACTCTTAAAATTGTTCCTATGCATGCACACTTGAACCTCTCCTGTTCAAAAAGGGGAGGGGCCAAGGGCGTGTCACATGCACAAGCATGTCATGTGGGCTGTGTGTGATGTCTCAGTAGTGCAGCCTCACCTGTATTTTGGTTTGTTTGGTTGGGGGCATGCAACTCTTAAAATTGTTCCCAAGTATGCACACTTGAACCTCTCCAGTTCAAAACGGGGAGGGGCCAAGGGCGTGTCACATGCACAAGCATGTCATGTGGGCTGTGTGTGATGTCTCAGTAGTGCAGCCTCACCTGTATTTTGGTTTGTTTGGTTGGGGGCATGCAACTCTTAAAATTGTTCCTATGAATGCACACTTGAACCTCTCCTGTTCAAAAAGGGGAGGGGCCAAGGGCGTGTCACATGCACAAGCATGTCATGTGGGCTGTGTGTGATGTCTCAGTAGTGCAGCCTCACCTGTATTTTGGTTTGTTTGGTTGGGGGCATGCAACACTTAAAATTGTTCCCAAGAATGCACACTTGAACCTCTCCTGTTCAAAAAGGGGAGGGGCCTGGGGCGTGTCACATGCACAAGCATGTCATGTGGGCTGTGTGTGATGTCTCAGTAGTGCAGCCTCACCTGTATTTTGATTTATTTGGTTGGGGGCATGCAACTCTTAAAACTGTCCCTATGAATGCACACTTGAACCTCTCCTGTCCATTAAGGGGAGGGTTTATGACATGGCACAAACACACAGGCATGTCATGCGTAGAGTAGCATGGTTCTGTTGCAGTAACGATTTGCAGAAAGAGTCTAAGTGTCAGATCTTTTTCAACAGTAGCGTATCTGACGATATTAATGACGCAATGCGGCCGTGCGGCCAAAGTATACGTGGTAATTGGTATGGAATGTGCGGCAAAGAAATTGGGCTAACTTCTAAGCGGTAAGCAGAGCTCAGTCTGCGGTAAGAAAAACGTCGATATGACTGCTCCTCAAGGTTTGACGTGTACATACTGCGGTGCCGTATTTCATGCAGAGTGCTCTGCATGCTACGTTTTCTAAAGTGGGTCTGGATGCTTTAGCCATTGTCAAAGAGGTATGCACGCCATGCCCTGGTTGTGAGTTCGCGTTGCGTCAGCTTCCAGCCAAAGTAGCCAGTTTGGAAAAGCGACTTCAGGACTTCGTCGAAAAAACTGAGTCTGCCCTTACCAATGTTTTGTCTGCCTCCCACGTTGCCGCTACCTCTGCTGTTCAGTCGCAGTGTACACCGGTAAATAAAGATGTTGATAAAAGCAGTGAAGGAGGCGTTGTCTCACCAGGAAAACAGAAGAAGCCTAGTTATTTCAGGTATAAAAGAGTCCATTTCACAGGATGAAGACGCCCGCTTTGTTAAAGATTTGTTTTCTTACCTTGGCGAAAAAGACGTGGTTGTTGTTGACTGTTTTCGACTGGGAAAACCCCTTGTCACTTGCTCCGCATCTAAACCACGCTTGCTCAAGGTCAGCCTTGCTAACTCAAACCAAAGGACATCTATCTTAAAGAAAGCAAAGTTGCTAAAAGGTTCTGACCAGATCTTTGTGCGTCCAAGCTACACCCTTGTTGAACGAATACACATTAAAAGTCTTTATAATACCCTTCAAAGTCAGCAAGAGGAAACTGGAGTTAACCACTTCATAGATCGCAGGGGACCTGTCAACCTTTGGACTGTAAAAAGAAAAGATTTACCCAAGGTACCAAGTGTCAATGGTGGGCTTACTGCCTCTGCTTCTAATTGCCCTACTAAAGGTAATTAGGGACTCTCTTAGAAATAAGCTTGATAATTTATCTTGTTTGTTACAATCTGCTGATTTTGATGTGATCTTTATAACTGAGTCATGGTTGAGATATGATCTTCCTGATTCTCTTGTCTTGTCCAAAGCATCCTATAGTTTATTCAGAAAGGATCGACCTGATGGTTATGGTGGAGTTGCTGTTTTTGTAAAGCAATTTGCTTAAAGTTGTGAGCATTGATATACCACCTATGTACAGTTCTTTAGAATGTGTGGCATTTGATTTAGTGCTTTCCAAGGCCTCTTGCTATCGTTTTATTTGTTTCTACCATCCCCCAACTTGTGCTGCTAGTAGTGTCGACACTGCGAATCTGTGCTCACTCATTGATTCCCTTTCCACGACAACATATCCTTTGTTTATTGTTGGTGACTTCAACCTACCCAATATTAATTGGTATGTGCCTATTAGTCTGGGTTCTCCTTCACTCACGATTTATTTTTGACTTGCATGATGCGAAATGGTCTGGTTTCACATCCTACGCATGGATCCAATTGCATTGATTTGGTTTTGGTATCCACTCCTGACTTGATCTGGGACATTTCTGTTGTTGAACCATTCTCTTCCTCATGTGATCATTCGGCTATACACTTCTCAGTTTCTTACCCTGTTGTGATTAGTGATAGACAAAACCATTGTTTTCTTGACTTCTTCAATGCTGACTATTGTTCTATGATATCAATTATGAAGGATATTGACTGGTCTTTCTTGTGTCAAAATAGTTTGTCTTGAAATGTTCTGGTCTAAAATATCAAACGTCCTACATTCCTGTATAGCCCAATTTTTTCCTCGCCGTTATCAGTCCCGTAAACCGTTTTCTTATCCCATGCACATAAGGCGCCTGCTGGGATTGAAAAAGTTGTGGTATAGTAAAGACAAGGTTCGCTATAAACACTTTGCTAGAAAGTATGATATGGCTGTCAAAGATTTCATCTTGTCTCAGGAAAACAACGTTCTCAAGAAGAAAAGCTTATCATCTTTCTATTCATATGTAAATTCCAAGCTTACTACCTCTCAGTGTATACCCCCTCTCATTGACTCCAATGACAATTTGGCTCACGTACACAGCCCAGTAACTATAGACCTATCTCACAAACGTGTATCCTTTGTAAAGTTATGGAAAGTATTATATCATCTTCTATGATATCCTTTCTTTGTACTCATAATCTTATCTCACAGGATCAATTTGGTTTCCTCTCTCGACGTTCTGCTTGTACTCAGTTATTGATAACTCTGAACAATTGGACTTTGAATGTTGACAACGGCATGAAGGTGGATGTTGTGTACACTGATATTGCTAAGGCCTTTGACACTGTCTCCCATTCGAAATTATTGCTAAAGGTTGAGGCTTATGGCTTTAAATCAAACTTACTTCAGTGGATAAGAGCCTTTTTAAACGACCGCACACAATGCGTATATGTAGGACTTGATGTTATCATCTCCTAAATCCATCACCAGTGGTGTACCTCAGGGTTCTGTCCTTGGCCCTCTCTTGTTTCTGCTATATGTCAATGACCTTCCTAACCATGTCCAATCTCCAGCTGGCATTAAAATCTTTGCCGATGACACAAAACTGTATCTTGGTTATACTGAAAATCAAAATACACCACTTATGCAATCCTTAAATCAATTTTATTCATGGTCCAAGACATGGCAACTGACTGTTGCTTATTCCAAGTGCTCTGTCATTTCCTTTGGTTCTCATGGTTATGAGCCTACTTCACCTTACTCACTTTCTGGTATTCCTTTGCAATTCGTATCATCTATAAGAGATCTTGGGGTGTGTTTGAATTCAGATCTTACGCCAAGTATGCACTGCTCAAATATTGCCGCCATGGCTTTCAATAGGAGTTGTCTTCTCTTAAAATGCTTTCATTCTAACGATGTGTCTCTCCTTGTGCATCTGTATAAGGTGTATGTTCGTCCCCTTCTGGAAAGTAATACCCAAGTTTGGAATCCCTGGTTCCATAAAGATATTCAATGTATTGAACGCGTTCAGAGATTTTTCACTCGTGCCATACTCAAACGTGCTGGTATACCATATATGGATTATGATGATCGCCTTGCGAACCTGGGTTTACAGTCCTTAGAGTACAGGAGAGTCTTCTACGACCTTGTCATGTGCTACAAGATCTATAATAACCTGGTTGATTTACCTTTTGAGAGTTTTTTCACCAAACCGGCTAGGTCTTATTCCATCCGAGGTCATCCTTGTATCCTGCAATCCAAACATTTACCCCATCATGCATTCCGAGCGCATTTTTTCACTGAACGTGTGATACCTATATGGAACCACTTACCCCATGATGTTGTCACTTCATTGAACATTACAGTTTTTCGTACCCGACTTAGATCTGTTGACCTATCACCCTTTTGTACGTTATATCCCTTCCATGTTTAGGCAGTTTGTAAGTGCACGTACTCATTGTGCCACTACTTGCCTTTTTGCATATGTATGTGTGTTTATATGTATGCAATCAATCAATCAATACTTGCGCACACCAGTTACACATGTGGCAAACAATACACCTGTCTGATGATGGTACAAACACAAACATTGTCATGCACATGTATTCTATTCAATTCAACTGCACTTATATGCATGTTTGTACAGACCACTGATTTGTGTACCAAGCTTTCTGTACATGTATCGTGTCTCCAAGGATTGAATACATTGTGTCCCCATCTGGTACTCTAAATGTACACATACATTGCACACTTGCATAACACACACACCACTGTATAAATGTGGCAATACACACGCAAAAACGCTCACACAGGCACACACACAACATATAGATACACAGACACACAAACACACACACATACGGACACGGACACACTCACAGACACAGGCACAGACACACGGTACACATGAAATACACATAGACACGCGCACAGACGCACACACAGACACACACACACACAGACACATACACAGACACACACACAGACACATACACACACAGGCATGCACAGACACACACACACAGACACACACACAGGCACTGCATAGACCCACACAAGCACACGCACTCACACGACAGACACACAGACACACACAGACATGCACAGACACACACATGAAATACACAGACACACACACACGACATACACAGACACGCACAGACACACACACACGGACACAGACTCACACACATGAAATTCACAGACACACATGCACAGACACACGACAGACAGAAACACACGACAGACAGACACACACATGCACAGACACAGACACACATGGACACACAAGCATAGATACACACATGCACAGACGCATACACATGCACAGACACACACATGCACACACAAGATACACAGATGCCATACACACACAACAGACACACAGACACACACAAGCACACAGACACATGCACAAAATACACAGACACATCTACAGACACACACATGAAATACATAGACACGCACACACAGACAACCAGATATAAAAGCACACAGACTCATACAAAAAAATACATATAGACACACACACGAAATACACATACACACACACGCACACACACAGACACACAGATACACACGCACACACACAGATACACACATGACATACACACAGACACACACATACGCAGACACACACACGTAGCTATGTGTACCTACGTGTATGTACCGTCTCTAAAGTGAGAGCTCTATGTCATGTACATACATCATACCCCCAAAGAATTGGTCCTCAGTGTACATGCATTGTACCCCCATAGGATTGATGTCCCGTACCACTGTATGCATGTGGCAAAGAATATCACTGTATTCACCACAGCACTGGGCCCATGGTACAATATTAAAAAGTGTGTGTGTGTGTGGGGGGGGGGGGGGGGGAGGGCTGATTTCTTTTGAGCAAAACGAATAATTAAATATACAAGTCTACATGTAGAGATGTACGAATTTATTTTTAATCGTGATGCGTACGATGTTGTCATTGAAAAAGTTGTTGTCGGCTATCATTCCTTGATGATTTAAATTTATACAGTTGGCCAAAAAATTGTGGTGTCTGTATGGAGGGTCCCTCCAACGTGCATATGACTTTAAGTTCTTACACACCCACATCCATCTTTTTGTAGTTAAGTACAATTGTGTAATAAAGCTTTCCTGTTTGGCAAAATCCTTGATCTTTGAACAACTTCTTATCATTCTGTATGCCTCCACTACTCAGCTATACTGATGTGGCTTGTGTACCAGTTGCGTGAGTCTCTCTTTGCCCATACAATATTTAGCTCACACAGAGTACATGAACATGCCCTCATGTTGGTTCACACACCCTGATGCATGTCTATATGTTGTGCAATGCGTCTGTAGATCCTGAGCACAACACACACACACACACACATACACACACACATACACACACACACACACACACACACACACACACACACACACACACACACACACACACACACACACGATATGAATCGAGCAGGGGGTACTGAGCGGTCCATCGTCTAAGAAGCGAGCAGCGGATTCACCCTTGGAGAATGAGAGTGCTCAATCTAAGAAGCGTAATGTAACGGTCGAAACGGTGAAGAAGTGGATCCTTGAAAACGATAAGGATCGCAACATCTACGTGATTGGTGTACGATAAATCCGATCGTGAACATGTTTTTAAGTGCTCGGTGTGTATCCAGTTTGAGGATAAGTTGCATATAGTTTAAGAAACTATCATCCTGCATTTATAACTGGTTCCACCAACCTCAGAGCGTCGTCTTTTAAGGACCATGCATGCTGTAAGCGAGATGCACAAGCGCGCGATGATTTTGTATAAGAAGAGCAAGTCAACTAGCGTCACTGACTATACCCGCCCATTGCCCGTGCTCTTAGCACAATAGACCCAATTACGGAGGCTAGAGTGTGTCGTAAGTTCGAAATTGCTTATGTTCTCTGTAAGGAGGGTTTAGCATTTAGGAAAAAGGTTCCTTTTTGTGAGCTGGAGGAGAAACATGGAGTGGATTTGGGTATTGGGTACAAAAACAGGGATGCATGTGCTGATTTTGTGAAGTACATAGCTCAGGTCCAGATGGATCAGCTTACGACAGTCCTGGCTAAGGCAAAGTTCTTAAGTATTGAGGCTGATGGCACTACTGATGCTGCAAACAAAGAGGAGGAGCTGTTCATGGTCGTATACTTTGACCGCATTGTGAAGATAGCTCTGTTCATGTACAAAACAGGTTTCTAACTGTGAGAAATCCCAATCGTAGCAATGCTAAAGGATTGTACGAGTGCTTTGTCAGGGCTATGACCTATGCAGGTGTCGATGGTCATATTATCATAATTATGTATATACATATAATAATGTCCGGCCAATTTCATAACATGTCAGATCAAATATTGTTATGGCCTGACATTGCGTCAGGACAATTTTGGAATGTTATCCTCCGCACTGGGATGTGAGGGAGAGGAGAAGGAAGTGACAAGCTAGAAGGATGAGAGGGAGAATGTGTAGAGGAGGTTTGTAGGAGGGTGATGGGAGTGTGGGATGGTAGGTGGAGTGTGTGTGATGGGGGATGGTAGGTGGAGAAGAGTGGGAGATGGTGGTGGAGAGGAGTGTGGGATGAAAGTAATGGTATGATGTGGAAGGAGGGGTGTGGTGGGTGGACTGTCGATTCGCGGTAAAATCAGATGCAGGAATAAAAAGCTTGATGAACATGAAGAGTGGATCATGTCCAAGTACAGTAGCTGCAGGAGATGGTGCCAGTCTATCACTTTCTGCGGATTTGGCTAATCTGGCCATATCTAGGAAAGGAAGGAAAAAGGCAACAGGCAATGTAAAGCACCAGGGTTCTAGGCTAGGAGGAAGGATGGTGATGAGCACAACCAACGGTTATTCAGTTGTAACAGGAAGCAGGGGGACGAGAGGACAGATGACGTTAGGGGGGGTTTATGTGAGTTTGCACAACGACGCTAAACTTATTTCAGTGTCATTGGAGGGTTAAGGCTGGATGTAAGGGGTGTGTGGAGGAGTGCTGTAGGCAATGTATGGGAGGGTGCTTCAATGGCGAGATAACGCTGCTCCTTCAAATCTAGCAACACTGTGAAATGAGCTCCCCTCGCTCTTAGTCTCGTACCCAGACCCACGTTTTCACAGCAGCGGATGGATTACATCACCGCTACGCCCGTAGCGGTGATGTAATCCATCCGCTGCTGTGAAAACGTGGGTCTGGGTACGAGACTTTTAATTGACAATTTATAAATAAAGATTAAGTAAGTTAGTTGTCCGTTCTATATATAGCACGGTTGTATGCGGCTGGAAACTAGGTTTATAATTAGAACATTACGGTACCTGTCTAATAGATAGCGAAGAAACACCTCATTAAAAATGCTTATGTTTCAAAGCTCACAATTTCTCAGAATAAGTAGTAATGCAATATTTTAAACTAATATACACTTTCATGCTCTTTTATTTATAGTCCTCATACACTTTCCAAATTTCAGGCCTACCGTATGCGCAAGCAGTGTTTATAACCCCATGCGGTACTTATTTCGGTTAGGTGGGAACGAGATCGAATAGAACGGGCTACCCGAAGTTGATCTGGAGGTAAGACTAGTCTGTCGGTCAAGCCAAGGCATGTCAGTAACGGAACTGACGAACCAGATCTGGTCACGAATTTTCTGTCACCAGAAAAACCTCGAGTGTATCTTATGAATAATCGATGCACGTTGCGGGTTACAAGGATGGATTACCACACAAAACAACTACCGCTGCACTGCAGAGTTTGTGGAAAGAGGCTAATGAAGAGTGGGCAAAAGAAGAGCACTTATGAGTGCATAGGATTCGCAGATGATCTGTTAACAGCTTTTGCAATCAACACCTCCACTGACATTGCTCACATGCACCCAGAACGCTTTTGTGAGTGCTGTCACCTTTCAATGAGGAGAATCATCTGTGCCAGGGCAGAAAAAGTGCACCACAAGTGTACGCTGACACCATTTGAATGGGAGGAACATAGAAATGAAGGGTGTAAAGTACATAAATACTACATCCCTGCTAGAGTTCACACATGTAACATCCTATGCAATACACAGGTGTGTGAGCACTTCAGAGTTATTGCAAAAGGAGGTAACTCCAGAAAGCTCACTGTTGGCAGAGGACGTCAACCAGGCCTCACACCAAACATGGTAGCTGCACATCTCTGGAATATTGCCCCTCCTCCAGTCTTCTCACGGGAGCCGTACCCACCATTGTCAAGCCAGAACAACACGACTGTCCTTGAGGAGTTGAAATGTGTGGTATGTGCAAACGTGCTTTCACAGCCCCTTGAGCTACCATGTGGAAAGCTGGCCTGCACCAGTTGCATTGTAGAGCGAGTGACAGCCTCAGCCACAGTGTGCCCTTGCTGCTTGCTAGATGGTGGCTTGGTCTCCACTGAGATCAGACCAGCATCCAACCTTATACAACTGCTGCTTAAAGATGTACTGGTTCAGTGTGTAGTGTGCCATAGGGATGTAAAGGCTGGATACTATGAAGACCATGAGTGCACACAATCCCTTACTCCTGGTGAGGAAAGAGAAGCAGCGGGATTGTTGAAGAGGGCCATCTCCACCAGTCCTGATCAAGCCACAGTATAGCTGGCTACAGGAGGGACGGTTAGGTGTATTCAGTGCCACTTAAATTGTTATGTTATGTTTGACCATACCTTGTAGCCAATGATATTCATGAAGTTAACAAAAGCCCGGCATCCAACTACGGCTGCTTGTTCCAGGACTGTCAAAACACGGTGTTCAGAGATGCACACAGCTAGAAGTGTCATCAGTGGAGGGGAACCATCAGCCCTGCTTGAGAGTGAGGTGCTCACATTGAATGATGAAGAGAAGAAGTCATTACTGGAGAAGGCAGGGATAACAAACGTCTCAATTAGCCCAGCTGAAATATTGGCCATTAAAACTGGCCTTACTATTCCCTGGAATAGACTGAGGATTCTTAGACGGTAAAGAACTTTATACACATCATAAAAATTAACCTATTACTTGTCCAGGTGGCTCAAAGCATCAGGAGTATCTCTAGCTGGGGAGGAGAGGATGCGCTACATCTGCAGACGAATTGTGGGCAGCAACTTGAAAGGACTCTTTTCATTTCCATCCACTTCTGGTGGTGAGGAGCTTAGGGTAGCTGCTTTAGTTTACATTCCAGATGTGGTTCTAAAGGTTGTTGACCTTTTGGAAGAGAATCAAAGGTTAGGGGTGCTTAAGGCACACACACCAGATATACAATTAATTTGTTTTGAAACCTAATGCAGGACAGGACGGCTTACCTGGCATGATGGCGTCATTCCTGCTAGTGAGATATGGCTAAAGCTTGGAGGGGACAAAGGAGGCGGCTCATTCAAGATGAACTTCCAAATAGTGAATGTTGCAGCACCTAACTCAGTCCACAACACCTGCGTGTTTTGCTGCTTTGAAGCAGACGACACTGTTACCAACCTCCACATAGCACTTGACCGTTACAAAGATCAAGTAGCACATCTGCAAGGGATGCAATGGAGGTAGGAACAGTTATCTAACATGACAGCATAAAGAATAAAATGAACATTACACAAACAGGCAATACACAATCAAGTTGTTCATGTGTGGGGACTACGAGTTCATTACTAGAATGTATGGGCTATCTGGAGCAAGTGGTATGTGAGAAACTGGGGCCAAAAAAATGCGTACCAATATTTCACCTTTGTTATATTAGGATGCTACCCATGCTTGTATTGCTTGGTCTTCCATGAGAACATGGTAAAACCTCTCAGCCAGAGGACATGCACCTCCAAGAACATATGAATCCATATGCACTGACCATCAGCGCTACATTGCATCAGGAGTGCGCAGGAAACAAGTAAAGCACTTTTACAACTGCATCACGGAACCTATATTCAACATCCCTATTGAACAGGTAAACATTCATTTCGTAAAATATTTTTGCATAACTACACATACATGCATACACAACATACGTGTGCACATACACACCCAGGTTTGCCCCCCCCCCCCCCCCCCCCGGGCTTCACATCACATTGGGCATCTTTACAAAGCTTTATGGTTTGCTCGAAGATGAGTGTCATGCCCTCGACCTTGAACTAGCCCTGCTTTCAAGTGAGGAAGCCCACTCCAGCTTTGACACATACAGCCAAGAGCTGCAAATGCTTCGCTCATTGCAATCTGAGCTAAAGCAAGCCGAGGAGGCATATGCTGTATTACAGCAAATGATAACATATGTATCCCTGGTGATTGGGGAGAAAGACCCAGTCACCGCTGATTTTTTTGTGCAATGTGAAGAAAAAAAGAAATATCTTGGAAAACTAGTAAGCCATATGCACTACACATAAAAAATGTGTAATACAGGCCATGATTTTGCTAGGAAGCAGAGGTAGCTAAATCTAAAGCTATTGTGGAAAAGGGGTTTTCTAAAAAAGAAGGCCCCTTTGTTAAGGCGTTGGATGATGCATTACAGTCAATTGGAGTGCACCGTCAACAGTATTTTGGTGGTGCTTTTGTTGGAAATCATGTACATCAGGCTCTAAAGGTACCATAAGTGCAATACGTACAACCACATGAATGAGACATCTCCTACACTGTTTCAGGAATGCAACATTCAGAAGCTGTGCAGGTCTCTATGTGAAACAGCCAAGAATAAATTGCCTCATCGATCTACACAGGCAGAACATCGTACTGAGATCCTGGTTAAAGCATTCTCTATGTTTGCAAGATGCCATAACATCTACGACCACAATTTCATTGATGAGACACAAGCTCATGCCTTAGGTTGGTAATGGACCTTCAGGTGTTTATGTGACTATGACAACAATATTTTTACAGAGGAGGCCGTGGGAGAGTGACGTTCTTCCGTGAATCCTTCCCCCAGGCAACAGTCCCCATAAAAATGCATCTATTGGAAGACCATGCTGTTCCATGGGCAAAATCTTTCCATGTTCGGATTTGGCCTACTTGGCGAACAAGGGGCTGAGTCCATTCATGCTAAGTTCACACGACTTAGCCTATCATACACTGCAATTGCTGATAAAGTACAGCATCTCCTATGTATAGTGAAGGAACACCTAATAAGTATTTCCCCACAAGTTGTAGCTGCTATCCCTCCTCCAAAAAAAAGAATAAAATCATAATACTGTCTGTACTTACATCTTCAACCAGCAAACCACTGCACGTTCGTCTTCAATCTTCCTGAGCTGTAGTACACATCAGAAAAGCTTCAGATTTTATCATTTTGCGCACACGCTCATGTGAGATCCTCTTGACAGCTGAAGCGAAAAGCGTAATGATATAAAAGCGTAATGACATTAACACATAACATAACCAAATAGCCAACAAAATGGCTACTTTTAGACCGTTTGAAAACTACTTCAGAAAATTCGTGACCGCACGCGTGGAATAAAAACAAGCAAAACTAGATAAGACGTACACGGAAAACGTTGTTTTATAGCCCATGGAACTTCCTGAGAGTGGCTATAGCCATTACAACTCACGGGGTCCATGCGCGCTGAAATAAGTCCCTCACTTTCATTCACTAAACTGACACGTTTTTGTACGGTAAGGGCACGTGATTTATATGATCACAGGAAGGTCAGGGGTGTTTCTTTAGCATAGTATGGCTTATAGGTGTTCAATATATTCCGTATGCTTTGTGTATAGCACATTCCAAAGGTCATCGATCGGTTGTCCGGGTCGTTGCTATGGGACCTCAATATCGTTCTAATATTTCTTAGCGTGGGCCTAATTTCCACACGTTCAATGAGAGCAGACAGCCGTGTCTAATCAGGGGGCTGGGCTCAGTCTTCTAACCAGATAAGGTTGGCTTACTTAACGAGCAGCAATATAGACCGTCAATTGGTTTCCATTGACAGCACGCCCTGGCCCCTTCCATAGATTGTCAATTGGTTTAATTGACTCAATTGGCAGAGTGTACAGTAACATTGAGATACTCGCTATGTCGACAAGGATGTAGTTTAGGCCAACAGGTTGCATCGATGCCAAACGTTGGATCCTCATGGTTTTTTCGGATTGGAGCTGTTTTTCGGCTTCCGATGGGTCAGATCATCGCTCACTTTGGCAAGCGGTAGGCATCTGACCTCCAGAGGATGGTGGCCATCGTTATTAAAGTGGAGCTGTAACTTAATGTTGGACGAGCGATTAACTCGCTTGCCCAAAGAGCTGGCAGACACTTACAGGTGACCCGCCAGTGCCTGTGGCAATTAGCGCACTTCAATAGGATACACCAGCGTCGGGTGTGGCATGTAAATTGCCCGTAAATATAGTACTGGCGCTTACTAAGCCCACTGACAGAGGTGTCGGTCAAGACGGTAGGACAAAGTGTGCACGACGGGCTGCCACGTTTCCCCTCTCTGTATACTGGGGACGAGGAAGGGCTCTATACATGTATGGTGGTAGAGATTTAGAGCAGCAGCAGGGTTGTTGATCCATTGGCGGGTGGGTTTGGACACTTGTAGCAAACTCGATTTCTCCACGACTCACTGTTTCTACCACTACCACTGGGACCAGTGCCTCAATAGGTTCTGGGTTCAACTGGGCAAGTGTGTCTTGTGTGGCACACTCAGGATCACCAGATCAATAACCTTGGGTGTCCAGGCTAAATCTGGGGTCACCAACCTCTGGGCTTAGGTTAGCTTTAGGGGTTAGTTTGGGCTGTTTACCCCACAAATTGTTCCCCTATGGCGAGAGTTAGCATTAGGTTGATATGCTCCCAACGTCTACCATACATTACAGTGTAGGTTGGTATGCTCCAAAAATCACACACTAGGCTAGCTTTAGGGGTTAGTTCAGGCTGGTTTACCCCACAAACTATTCCCCAGAGCCAGCATTAGGTTGGTACGCTCCAAGCATTACCCTCTGGGCTTAGGTTAGCTTTAGTGGTTGGTTCGAGCTGGTTTGACCCAAGAGCTGTTCCGGTTTGGCTACATTTGGAATTAGGGGTATATTCCTAATGTTGCTCCCTTACCAGTTGGGTAGGGGAGTGGTACATGGGCAAGTCTGGGCTGGTATGGAGCGAGGTCCACCCCTGTATATATTTTACCCAGGTACTCAATGGGCCCATGCCAGTGGATGACGAAGGCATGGTCTCTATATTGGCTCTACACATTGCTTCTTACGCACTAAGAATTGGAGTATCTGTCATGGAGTTGTAAGGCTCTGAATTTTTAATTAGCCATACATTTGAAGGCAAGCGTTACATTTCTATTGTGTACTAGAAATTTTAGAATGTTTACACTACTTTCACTTTTCATGGAAACGATCCCACATATAAATTCATTACATTCAATTAATACTGTAACCAACAGGCAACATGACAGCTGCAAATTTCTCAATACAGTTGACCATACAAACTTTAATATCAATCATGTTCACAGATTTACATCACATCCACTTGAAAATGTTCTACAAGTATCACAGTAATACACATTACATCACATTCACTTTTCAAACACAATACTTCAATACAGTGCCAGCACCATAGTTAGCAATGAACACACTGCCATCTCTGGGATCTAGTGCAGTACCATAGGGATTCTCCAGATTCCCCACTGTGAAGATCTTGTTCCCATCAGGATCATAGATGGAGAGACAATTGCCATCCCTCTCACTGACAAGGCTGTAACCTTCATCATCAATGGCTATTCCACTGGGACCAATAGGATCACCATACATAATGATATAGACACCTTCTTTGGTAAACACTTTGATAGTGTTTGAATCATATGCTGCAACATGAATGTTTCCCAGAGGGTCCAAGGCAAGACTGGATGGAGAGTAAAAACGATGATTGCCTGAGCCATTACCATCTATGGTTAATAACCAACCACCATTTTCATTGAATACACCTACAAACACATACACACACAAGTACACACAAATGTGTATTAGTGGTCTCTGTGAAATGCTGCGTCAATTCAAACTGGGACTCTGGCCCCTCCCACACCCACACTCCCCAATCATGCTAACCCACACACCAAATCCTCAAGGCCTTTGCTCTGCTTAAGGATGGTCTTCTTCTGGCCCAAAGCCAGCACAATATTGTCCATATCATCAGCTGCTGGCTGAAAGGTGAGCATCTAAAAGGGTTAGATGATGATGAGGTGATGGGGAAGAGGTAGAGGAAGGAATACGAGAAGAGGAAAGCGAGGGTGGGAAGTGAAGTGGGAAGGGCAGGGCAGAAAGAGGAAGGGGGAGTGGGGAAATGGAGGAGTGGGGGAAAAGGAGGTAGGAAAGGAGTGGGGGAAATGGAGAGTGGGGGTGGTGGAGGGGTGGATTGTGGTTGGGAAATGAGGGAGGATGGGTGCAGGAAATGAAAGTTTGAACACAGGATTCAACTTGCGTCCTTACACAAAGGTGATGGCGATAGGACTTACCACAGTATCTGGGGAGGGGCGTACCAGAGACAGCAGCAAAGTGAACAGATCTTGCCTCCGCTGGAGCTGTTAGTTGAAAAGGTGGAAGCAATGGGTAGAGATGGGGCTTTGCAGGGGATATACAAAAGTTTCAAGGAACTAAAAACTACTAGTTGAGGTGTCTAAAAAAATCACCACATTTCAACTCTACAATGGATGGCAAATAATTTTGTTCTGAGCACATTGTTAGTGTCTTTAAAAAATAACCTGGGGGGATAGGGGGAGGGGGACAAGGTCCCTTCCCTTCACATATCCAGAAGGACACCCTTACCCTCAGCTGGGCCATCATCCAGTCACAGCCAGTCCTCCCGGTGCACCAGACCGTGAAGCAATTGTTGCTGTCCTTGACGACGTGACCCTCATTGGGTAAATCCCCTTCCCCATTGTCTCCTACAAAGCAGCAGTGTCACACAAAATGGAGAAAACAGCAAGTAGAATTGAGAGACAGGGAGATGAGGGGGAGTTGGGTGATGGGAGTGTGGGGAGGAGTTTGGAAGGAAGTGTTGGGGTGGAGGTGAGGATGTGAGGGAGAGGAAGGTAATGGAGGAATGTGGAGAAGGAAAGTGACAAGTGGGAAGGATGAGAGGGAGGATGTGTAGAGGAGGTTCGTAGGAGGTGATGGAAGTGTGAGATGGTGAGTGGAGTGTGCGTGATGGTTGAGGTGGGAGATGGTGGTGGAGAGGAGTGTGGGATGAAGTAATGGTAGGATGTGGGAGGAGGGGTGTGGTGGGTGGACTGTCCATAGGAGATAAAAACAGATACAGTAATAAAGAGATTGGTGAACATGAAGAGTTCGAGGTCACAGGTTGTGTGTGGTGGAGCTGATGCATATCACACAATGTACCAACATAGGAAAAGTTCTTCTGAAGCAGCTCTGTGTGATCAATCAACCTGAACACAGGTTGAAAGAGGTGCACTGCAAACAAACACACACATACACACAAACACACACACACACACACATACCCACACACACACACACACACCCACACACACACACACAACACACCACACACAAACAGTCCAGTGAAAGCATAGGGCAGCTGTTTAGTGACATAGTATTGCAAGTGAACATGGGGATAGGCATGGAATAAGATCAAATGACAAAGGTGCAGTATTGTGCAGTAAGAGAGTGTGACTAACAGGTTGATGATAACAGTGCAGAAACAAGAAAAAGGAAAAAAAACACATACACATAAACACACTACACACAAAAACATGCACACACACAAACATGCACACATACTCTCTTTTCTCTCATCCCCCATGCTGTCACACAACGACAGAGTGACCACTTTACATTTACATTTATAATACAAACCTCGAACTCCCCTTTACTGATGGCCGGTATCATATTCTTCGTCCTCGTTGAGGTGACAGTTTAATAAGTACAGACCTAATGACAAACGCACAAGTGTCTGCTCTGCTTCTCAACACTGTTGCTGGTAGTGATTGGGCCAGTGGCCTCAGCTCTGGGTCCTCCAAGTTGTCCAGTAGTGGCCACACCCCTGTTGAGAACACACCTCCATTCCTCCAACAGCCCAGGTTGGCCTGCCAACGTTCACTGCTGGGATTCAACCCTCTAGGCTGAAACTGGAACAGCCAATCTGCAACTACCAAGGCAAACACACCTAGACTTCGATGGCTAGGGTACACACTGCCATATTGGGGAACCTCCAACTAAACAAGTGTGAGTCAGCTCTGAAAGGTCTGACCAACCTCTCTGACAGTGGCATTGCCCATGTGTCCACTTTAAATGGTGCCCAGCCCTTACCATCCGGCCACATCAGAGGCCAAAGGAGGACAGATTCCCAACAACAGTGTCCCATGGGCTCCACATTTCTCAGCATGCCTAATAACCCTTGGTATGGGAGGTGGACCCCACCAGTTGCTCTCCCCATGCCAGTCTACAGTGAATCAATGATTCTACTGCTTCTGTAGAGATTCTAGCACCCTCCCCACTGCCACTATCTCCCTCTGCATATCTTCATCTGGCAACCAGTTGCCCTGAGCGATATGCATGCCATGCTCTACTGTATACCCACCTTACCCTGTGTCGCTAGCATCTGAGTACACACACCTAGCTGCAGCTGGCCTATGCCATATTGGTTGTGCCATCAAGGGACTCTGTCCAAAACTGAAGCTCTATGCTACCATGCTCGCCAGGTTTCCAACAAGGCATACAATGCCCATGTCATGAACCTGGCTACAAGGCTCACTGCTATACCCATGGATATGCGCCATCAGGCTTGGTTATTTCTAAGTCCACATGTAATTTATGCTTCAAGTACTTCAATACACCCTATTCTCTAAATCTCAGGTAAACCTAAACAAGGACATAACCACTTTTCAAAGTATCCAAAACCCATGGTGGTGGTGCTCAAAGCTCCTGTATCCAAAAAAAGGCTCTCCAATGGAAGGTGTTACCTCCCCCACATGTGCTACACAATTAGGTGTTCCAATGTCAGCACTCCTACACCAAGTGCTCTCACCAGCCACGTGTCCACTACCCTTGGACAAAGAATACTGCACACTGGCCCACACCTTCACACACTGAAGTGGTCCAGCTGACCGCAGTGAAAACATGACCCCATGGGCCTGGGAACCACGCCACCCACCATCTTGAGGATTAGGGGAGCTTAGTTGCTGTGTAGGTTGGGAGCTGTGTCCTATCTGGTGGCCGCCTCCTCTCTCACCTTGACATCGTGCAGCTTGCACTTCTCGGCCATCTTCTATTCCACTGCTCTCTCAGCCTTCTCCATTTCATTTTCGTCTTCTGAGTAGGAGGCCAAGGTGTCATCCTCACATTCCACCATGACCCCGCCCACCCTTTAGGAAACCACACAAATCATACAACAATGACGTACAACAGAAAAAGCCACTACTCAACACCTCAGTAACAGAACTAAGTTTAATGTAGTGAGTGCATCACCCAATTTGGGTTCAGGCATCAATGCCACCAATGGAGTAACATTACCTCTCCGAAAAGGGAACTAACACATGATATATTAAAAAAAAAATTTACATTCTAGAAGTCTGAAATGTGCTCTACACATTGAATCTTACACACTGAGAATCTGGATATCTGTCATGGAGTTGTAAGTATTCTAATTTGAAGTAGCCATACATTTCTATGCAAGCGTTGACATTTCTATCGAACAGTAGAACTTTAATGTGTGTGCCCCTTTTTGCGGAAACGATCATATAAACTCAATTAATACTGTAACTGACAGGCAACATGGCAACTGCACATATCTCAATACGGTTGACCATATAAACTTTAATACCAATCATGTTCACATATTTACATCACATCCACTTGAAAATGTTCTGCTAGTATCACAGTAATGCACATTTCATCACATTCACTTTTCAAACACAATACTTCAATACAGTGTCAGCACCCCTATTAGCAACGAACACACTGCCATCTCTGGGATCTAGTGCAGTACCAAAGGGTTGCTTCAGATTCCCCACTGTGTGGATCTTGATCCCTTCAGGATAATAGATGGAGAGACAATTGCCATTATGCTCACTGACAAGGCTGTAGCCTTCATCATCAATGGCTATTCCACTGGGACCTTTAGGATCACCATACATCCTGACATAGACACCTTCTTTGGTAAACACTTTGATAGTGTTTGAACCATAGGCTGCAACATGAATGTTTCCCTTAGGATCCAAGGCAAGACCCCATGGATGCTGAAAACTATGATTGCCTAAACCATGACCATCTATGGTTAATAACCAACCACCATTTTCATTGAATATTTGTATCCTATGGTTATTATAGTCAGAAACAATCAGTTTGTTGTTGGAGTCAATGATGACACCCACTGGGGAATTGAACTGTCGCTGACCTGATCCCTGCTGACCAAACTTATGAAGGAACTTTCCACTTGATGTCAGCTTCTGTACACGATGGTTGTTAGTATCAGCAACATACAACACATCTCCCTTAATGGATATACCAGATGGAGAAGAGAGCTGACCATCACCACTTATGGTATTCTTCAGTTGAACTGTTTGATCAAACACATAAATGCAGTGATCATTGCTCGTTACATAAATGTCTCCATTGTCATGGATGGCTACACATCTAGGCGCCTTACACTGGATCACTTGTTGGGCATTACATAAGATACGGTAGTCACATTTAGGCCGCACATCAAGGTCATTAGGGCTATTCTGTACATGCTGACCATCCATTGTGATGAGGAGCTGGTGAGGACCAGCAGTTTGAGGGGTGAGGGTGATGGTGTAGGTACCATCCCTGTTGTCCTCCACCTCTCCATACACAACTGCTCCATTATGGGTCTTGGACGTCAACTCACCCTTCACCTCTATACCACCATGTGGGCACTCCTCCCCCTTTGAGGTCTTGCTTTGTACCTTAACATGGTACCTGGTCCTCACCTTGGCTACTGATGTGGACGTCCATGTGCTTAAAGACGAAGAATGATAAAAATCTAACACATTTCCAAATTTTGACAATTGACGTATAAGATCATCTGTTTGCACAGACACAGTTATGTTGCTGTGTTGGTTTGGAGTGAGGGAAATGGTCTGGACCCTCTCCAGGGTGGCCTGCAGTTCAGTGGGTATGAGTCCTCCCAATGCTACAATCTCATGGTCAGTGTGGGTCTGCAGGATATGGGATGCCATATCAGTGTAGTGACCAATGTCTCCAACCATCTTCTCAAACTGTTCCTTCTGGAGGGTCAGAACTGTTGTCTTGGATAGTGAAATGGCTTCCAACTCTGACAATAGTGTCTTTTTCCTTTCTTCCAATGTTTGTTGGAGTGTTTCAAAGGCTTTGTTGATGGCCAATGAAGCAGTTTGTTTGGAGATCTCCACTTGTTCTATCATCCTCATCCATGGCTCCAGTCAGCTTTGTCACTACCTCTCTTGCATCTTCAAGTGCTCCTGTGATTTCCATTTGATGAGTCTTTGCTACTGTGGATATTTCCTTCACAGTGTGAGTTTTGTGGGTAGCTGTAGTGCAGTGAAGGCATACCAGCAAGCTACAAGTCTCACAATAAAAATTCAAGTTATTGTTCCCATGGCTAGACTGAGAGCAGTAATGATCTCTTGGCTTCATGGTGGTATGCAGCAGTCTGGCTCCCTCCTGGTCTAGTCCAACCATATTGTGTTTGGAGAGATGGCGACCAGTTCTATGGTACTCATAAGCCACCTTGCATAGGAACTGATGACATGTACAACAGAACACCACTGCAGGACCATTGTCCCCATCTATGCAGTGGTCACATGCTACATCACTGTTGTTCACCATCTTGGACATGTACCCTGCTACCTCTACTTCAAATCCAAGATGGAGGTTCTGAGGGAGACCACTGGCCCCTCCCACTGCGATGCTGGTGTTTCGTTCACAGATGGGACATTGGAACATTTGTTGGGAACCACTTTTCTCTATCTCATGATGGTGACATTGAAGACAGTAGGAGTGCAAACATGGTAGAATTCTTGGATCGTTGTGTGGCTTGGAGCACACAGCACAGGTAATGTTTGGAAAGGGTTTCTCCATAGCTACACTGTTGGTAATGAAGTAGTCTATTAATTTTAAATGAAGCACTTGAATTGTTTGTATATTATTGCACTACAGAATCAAGAAAGTTATTGTCATGGACCAGATGAATGTATGTTACTTTATAGTCACCAATGGGCAGGGCCTCATGCAAGTAAAAACCATTGACTGTAGGCACATAAGTGGTAATGTATTGATTTCACCTGTCAGGAACACCTGACATGAGGTTTGCTCAAGCAGGGTTATGCCTGCCTACCAACATGGTAAGACACGATTAATTGCTATTTATAGCAGTAGTGGAGATTGCCGTAAGAATTAATACACGATACTACACAAATGGTCACTAGTGCATGCCATCAATACTACGATAAATCCTCGATTGTATCGCAATTTACCGTAATTATTTCCACGTGGTTAGGCATCCTGTATCTGCTGATCGTAGTGTTTAGTGCACGCCCTCCATGTAGGGTGGTCCATTCACAACCCTTTGACACTAAATGTAAACTAATTAATATCTGTGGTAAAGCCAATTCCGTTATGTGGCTACTAGACATCCTAGCTAATGAAAGAGAGACTATAACATTACAAATATACAAATACTTCATCATGATGAGTGTGGCATTTAAGGTAGTGTCCATAACAGGAGAACGTATCTATTCGTAACCACATGTGTGCAGCTTAAATTATTAATTATAATACTAAACAGTGATTAGCTTAGTCAAACATTTCCGTAGCGGACACACATGAATGTTCAGAGAGCTAGTCATCCATTTTATGGTCTTTATTTTACATCAATTCAGTCCTCTGATGTCCCCAGAAACATGTGGCCGCATCAACAGTACTTCTTCATGTGCTGATATGGCAACCAGTGATGTTGTCCTCCCCTCCTTTCTCCCACTGCTAATCACAGTGCATATACATGTAGCTACCTGCCAAGTTATGTATCATCGTAAGTGCAAGACAACGTACATAACGGGATGGAATAATTAACCGATTAATGCCAGAATATTTGTTTATCTAAAGTAGAGTTGTATAAATCAATGAGGTAACAGAGGTTGGGTAGTAGGAAGTGGCGTTTTAATAATATGAACTAAAGCTGTGAACATGAATAGCTTCTAATTGGAATAAAGTATAAAGGGTCTGGAAGAATTCTTTGATTACGGTAAACACATCTTCGATGCAGAAATACGTCTCTTGGCTTTGATTTGTTAAAGCATTTCAGACGGCCTACATTACTTTATACAACAGATGATACCATATTTGTACAATAAAAATTCAAACTCCCAGGCACAATAGAGAACAATCACATGTCACTCATTGATCTCATTTTTGTACTACATCTAATCTAAAGCTCAAAACTTGTGCAATGGTTACTTGTGTCCAGGAAAATCACACAAACACAACTGAGATTCTGGCTGCCACTATCACTAGCAAGTTGTCTATTAAAGAAAGTTAAACGCTATAACGATTCTTAAAGCTAGTTGTTCATACAGATATATATACATGTCAGACAAATAGCACAAGAGGCTCTCTGAAGAAGGAAGCTGTGCAGCTCACTCTATAGAGATGTCGCATTTCAGAGGTTCATGCTATATCAAAATCAATAGAACATCAATCGGGAACATAACAGTATACATTACAAGTGCATCACCCTCCCAAATGATAATCGGATTCAATGACAAAGTGAAAGACTTTGTCCAAATGGTAACTCAACTGTCCATTTGTACAATTCTTAATTTCACTACATCATAATGCTATGTTAGGATAATATTTCTCCTGTAGTCCTGCATGTGCATACCAATGAAATCAGTGACATTTGCACCCATTAATAACCGATGACCACATGTGACCTTGAAAGCACACCCAGCATGTAGATGGTACTTCATGTCTCGCAAGAGGTTACTATGTGTCGTCTCAGAGAGCGTATGGTTGAGAATATCACACCCATGGACCAAATGCATGGCTTACAAATGGTATGATCAGAGATAACGCAGTAAGGGGATTGGAAGTGGATCACATGCGCTATACCTATGCGTGAGACATCTGGGTAGTGATAATCACACCTCTGAAAAATGCATCTTTGGAGAAGGGGCATTGGATTTTCTCTTGAATCTCTTAAACAGTAAGCTAAAACGTTACAACAAAGCTATCAACAAATAGCTCTATGAATACTGATTTGACCAATGCATACTTTTTACATTATCCTAATTCATAGCTCTTGTCTTTCCACTTGAAAGTAGTGAAAGTATGGGTAATTGTTTTTTGCCCGGGTAACCACTTATTTTGGCTGAGATGTTTGCCATCCATTGCACAGCAAGACATTCCTTAGTATGCTTCTTTCAATACCACTAGATGTGAACAGTGCTTTGGTACACAGGGCATGTCTTCAAGTTTTGCTACCATAATGCTGGAAAGAGGCACTTAAAATTATTGTTATAAATGACCCTTTTTTGTCAGGCAAAATTTAGACTTGGCTACACTTGTTTGCTTGTCTAAACACAGTGACATACTCAGACTGAAGCGATGCATCTCCACTTACAGTGTCATTTCTCCTATCCACATTTGTGAAGGGCTGTGCATTTATCACTTCACTTTTACACTGATTATCTATGCTCCATAGTGAGAGAATATTTGCAGTTTTGGATGATGGCAAACCTGGTGTCACTGTATCATTGACTTTCAACGAACAGCTGAAACTGAATGGAGGGCAATGATTGGTTTGAAAAGAATAAATTCCAGTCTGTCTTCCATACTCACCTAGTTGTACAGACACGTGTGTTTCAATGGTTTCCATATGCATCAAGACAGGGGGGGGGGGGGGGGGGGGCATGGGAGGGTTCTCCCCCTCCTCCCGAGATTTCAAGGTGGGGGGGGGGGGGAGAAGTATCTGCCCCCCACCCCACATGTTTTGCGTAACTAATTAATGTACAGTACTTTTTCCGTAATGTGATAATAGTAACTAAATTGCCCAACGTTTGAGCATGAAGCGTCACAATAACTCCATAACTGACTTTTTGGGGAAGAAGTCGTGTGTGACCAGATCTGAGATTTCCATGGATCGTGTACCACCCAGCACAGATGCACCAACCATTGCCATGGCACCTTTAGATGAGTTTTCCTACATGTATCTGTATCAGACCTTGTTCAGAGCCAACTAACATTTCTGCATCACTTGTCTCTTCCATTTCAAATGGGTTTCCTAATTCAGGATGCGCTACACAGTTAAGTACAGCATCAACTCTGCTCGAATTCTACAAGAGGAAAGTTGGTTTGGCAGATGAACATGCTATTGAATCTTGTAGCTGAAATGAGACAAACATCACTCGCATTTTCCAGCTTGAAGAGTGTCACTAACGTTAGGACACTCGATCATAGATATTGTGAACACACTCCCTCTGACTGTTGGCATCTTTTCAGAGGTAGCCAAATTGTTGAAAATATTTTCTAGGAAGAGCTGAAAGGTCCTTTTCTACATCGAGAAGGCTTAATCCCTATCTGAGGTCCACCATGACTCGGGAAAAGCTAAATAATGTTAATGCTTCTATATTGCCATAAACAAAAGACAGATGATATATTTTAGTGCTATTAGCCGCAGGAAACAATTTCTCTAGTTACGATAAAAACTTTCAGCCTCCCCCTCCCTCCCATAGACGCCACTGCCAAGGACAGTGGGGGGGCCAAAAAGTTTTTGTAAACACCCATCCCTAGATTGGGTACTCACCACCCTACGCCCTCACACGTAACCACAAATTAGCACAAAGAAACCACTAAACAATGAATGTATAATCACCTGTCCTGCACTAGAGCTGGGTTGGTAGCATCACTATTCAACTCCATGGCAAGCCTCCTCTCCTGATCCTTTGCTGCATATTCCTTCCCAAGCACTCCTACGTATTCTTCTTTACGTAGAGCATACTTTAGAACCTCCTCCTCTGTCAATGTTTGACTTGGGTGCACTGACTGCATGTGGTCTTAATAGTGGTAGCTCCACACATACTGCCGTACACTCCCTGTTGTACTCAGGCATATTTGGCAGGATACAGGTCTTTTGGTGCATGGATTCCTAACTGAACCCTTTTCTACTGTGTAACCCTTGGCATGGTACAGGCCCAACGCAGCCCTAAATGCATGAAGAGGCCGGTAAATATCCTATATATTATATTCTCATCAGTGAACTTCCTCAAGGACACTAAAAGCAGCTTCTTTAATCCCGTGGCACATCAAGCTGTGCGAAAACGATTAAATTTACGTGAAAAGGCACAGGCTGCGTGCCAGCCGGTGCAGCGCCATGCAGTCTACCACATCGGACAGGCATACACGTGCTCTATATTATAACTTCCGTGACAGCTGGAATTATTCTTGGAGTGTTTGAGTGACTGAGTACAAATATTATCTATCGCCAGCTTTTATTAGCACTGCAGGTAGGCCTATGTAGTAAATCCCTAGCGTCAAAATTAACATCACTGGGTTTTTTGACGTTGAAGTTATTCAGGACTGACAGATCTGATGGAGCCTCTTGAGTCGAAAGCGACCTAAAGAGAAAGATGAGACTGAAGATATCCTTGCATGTCAACCGGTCAGGGCCAAGACGACTATGACTGCATCTACATTTAGCTAGAGTATTGCGATTTTGGTGTAGTTTTTATGTACTTTTGGGGGGGTTTCAACGCAAAAAGCGTTGGCTTCTGGGGCGGAGCCCCAGACCCCGCTGGGAGAGTGTTTTTTGGCTCCAATGTTTCCATGTGCGATTCATCTTTACACAACCAAAAGTTTCGTCTAGGATCAGTACCGTATCGGGATTCCTACGATAACGTTAACGCTGGACGCTGTGCCTGAAGTTACGTATCGATAATCCATCGAAAACAACCCGGTACGGTACCGTTCGTTGACTAGCCTGAAACGGTAACGATGCTAACAGGCTTCATATACTACTGTAACTGGCTCGGATCAATACTGTAACGTGATTGAATAGGCATGTAATGGCGCTGCATGGCCTACCCACTGCATGCATGATAATAATAAATGTTTAACTGACATAAATAACCATTTTAAACACAAAATATATTAAAGCTAAACTCCAAATTGTTCCAATCATGCCTGAACACGAGTTCAATGCCTTTAACATCCTCTCTTTCTTGAGCTTGGCAAACTGTTGCTTCTACAAAACTGCATGTGTTGGTGCATTCGTGGACGAAAGAGACAGCTGTTAGAATAATGGAGCTATCCACTAAGAATATAGTTCTTGAGAGTGTGAACAAAGGACAGCCATATCTACTCAGCTTGGGAGTTCCATTTTCCAGGACTGGCGTGAAGCCCTGTAGTAAACACACAGTGTCCCCTGTAGTATCTAACTTCAGAATTGTGAGCAACTCGCCATATTTGAACTGCGTAAATTAACAATGCTGAGACATATGCACTTACTCATATAACATACCTCATTAGAGGGTGCACACAACTCAACATAGTCCCCTGAATGAACAAGTGTGCACTTGGTGGACACAACTGCCTTGTACGTGGTAATTTTTTGATGTTTTATTGATTCATTGGGCATAATGAGCACATTGAAAGGAGGCACCATGGCAAGAAGTTCACTGATTTTAACTGAGGATAGCCCAACAGTGTTAACTTGTAAGGAGTCAAATTGTACAGTTGAGCAAGCCTACAGGTTGGGCTACTAATAACTGCAGCTATAAATGTGTAGAGTGTCTAACCTTCCTCGCACTTCCTGGCTTGTAGATAATTCTACCTTTGTTTAACTCCTTCATCGGAACAAAATTTAGGAACTGCTGAACCTGCATGGACTTGTAAAGCTCTTGCAGCCCACTGCCACATCTAAATGATGATTACCATTACCCATGCACACAAACAGAAATAAATATACCTTTCCTCAGCATTGAAGACACCTCCTTCACATATGAAACGAAGGTACTCGATGCAAGCAAAGTGATTGGCAATGTCCCTACTGGGGGCTTGTTTATTTCCATAAATGTTCTGCATCCTTACTGAACCATTAAACGATTCGCACCTATTTAACAATGAATTATCCAAAAGTATGACAGTTGAACTGTAAAATACCTTTCAGCACTAAAAGCTGATGAAGGCCCATAGCTTATCATACACTCTACCAAGTGAAGAATGGTGTGCACTTTCTTTTTCTTGAGTAATGCAGGCATGTAGTCTTTAACATTTTTCACAAATTCTTCACATAATTGCTGCCATTCCTCAGCATCTGACAGCTTAAAATGACAGCAATATGCTATTCTGAATACCTACAGAGAAGGTCATCAAATAAATATACAACAATTTGAATAACTGTATGGGTTGATTACCTTCGTACAGCTCAGCAACACCTCACATTCTTCGCTGCTTAGATATGGAGAAAGAATAAAGATTGCCATCTGGGCCCAAGCTTTAAAGTCTCTCCCAACGAATGATTTGAAGTGGTTGCACACATTGCCATGGACCTTATCTTGAAATCCTGAAAGGTTGAATGCACGTATCCGAGCAAGAAGCTCTTTTTTCTGTGCTTTCGATAGCCAAGGCATCACTTCCTTCAAAAAGTACTTGCATAGTCCCAGTAAGATGGTATGCAATACTTCTACAGGAATGCTTCTGTTAAAAATACAATAAATATGAATGCTGTTATGGCTAGAAAACAACATACTTGAAGAGGTCTGCTGGAATGTGCAGTAGAAAATTAGGAACATCTCTCAAACCAAATTCCTTGCTCATCGCTGCTTTTCCTGCTTCTGTAGGCTGTAACTGTATCATTTCAATACACTGCAAGGTTTTGCTTCTTGTCCTTTCTTCAATTAGGTGGGGAGTGTCACGTTGATCAACCTAAGACAAGAAACATAAATTGGTAAACCAAATACACAATCTGTTGAAGGATTACCTGTACATACCGTGCAAAATCTGCAATACTTATTAGCAGCACCTCCAAGGTGGTTCAGTAGCTGGGATGCCTGAGGGTTGTCACAAATGACACAGAGCAGTGGTGCAATTACAAGAACATTTGCTTCATAGTAGGCATCATACACTACAACACCCTCTGTTTCGAGCAGGGTAAGTTGTTGGGCAATCGGTTCAGTCATGTCTAGTACATCCATTTCGTTAGTGCATGAAATGAAATGGATGTTTTGGGGCTTTGCATTGTCATGCCTTGACAAACCACCAAATAATAGATACCAGCACTCAAATTTATTCCATTTCTTACTCTTGTTACCACTTGTGTCATCTGAGAACAGCACAAGTGGTAACATAACAACTCTTTGCCCTGCAGCTTTGGTTTTGAGATGGTGTTGCATTAGGTATAATCCTTTGTTTCCTTGAAAAAGAGGATCAAACGGGGCATCCATCAGCAAAATGAAATGTATAAATAAATAAATAAATAATACCTGAGTGTCAAATCTTGCAAATGAAGAAGTAGTTGCAATCCATCAGATTAGTTCAGCAGGTTTCTCACAAAATGCAAAAATACTTGAAACTGGAACCACAACTGAATCAAAAATAATGTCAATGCCATTTGGAATGAAACACTGAGAGCCTGGAACAAGAAGTAAAAAACTATTGAAATCCACCAGGGTATCTATCTCGCAAAAGAGCTGAGGATTAGATTGCTACAAAGAAAGCATGACATGCATGATAAAGTTATACACACTCTTTAGCAACACGTACCAATTGAAAAAATCTCACAACAATACCTTTAGCAATTCCTACATCAGGATGAAGAAAGCACACACAGTCTCGAACAAATACATGCATGCCATTGTTAAGCACTGTCATTGGAGATGCAAATCGTTTATCTGTATTCCACTTCTTTCCATGATACAGCTCACTGCAAAAATAAGTTGGTATCTATACTTCTATGGAATACAGTGCCACCTACGTGTATGTATCAGCCAAAACAGGATAGCGAACTAAAGCAGTAGACAGTGTCTTAGATCCAAGACATTGTGATGTGACAGACGTAAGGGAGATGACATAAAATGGACTGTTTTTAGAAGATAAAACCTGTGCACAATCAGATACAATAACCTCTATATGTGATGCATAGTTTCTCACCCTTGGAGGGGGTACAAGACCTGGAAGTTGAAATCGCTTCACTGCACTAAAGCTTGGCACTGCAACTCCAGCTTGTTGAAGGGCAAACCACAGAAATTTACTGTTCTGCTCCCCCTGACAACATAAAATACCAGAAAGGATAATTAGCTGTGTCATGCAATTAAAATATTCAGTACAGTGCTATATTTACACATACCACAGGACGAGGGCTGTTAATGTACAAAAATAGTAGAGCAAAGATTTTGCTGGGAAAAGGGTAAAAACTGCCACTGCCATTAGTAGAATGTTGCAAAATTTCTACAATATCTGCACATACGTTTTGTCAGTTATGGTTGGAATTGACTTTTAAATAATTCACCTTCCGTATCAGTGTGGGATTCATCTCCACTGGACTCCAATGTATCAGTCCTAGTGCATGAGTCTGGTAACGATAGTTCAGTATCATCTGTACAGGTCTCAGTCCCAAAACTGCATTCCACAATTGAATTTTGGATCTGTATATGTATACAGCATTACAACTTTACAATCATGCAATGACTGTACCTACCTTTGTAACGTGCGCCGAACTGGGCATCTGAATAGATTGTAATTCTGCATTTTCTAGGTGCTTTCGCGTTTTTAGATGTCTTTTTAATCGCCAATTGTATTCAAAGCATAGGTCGCAGATCTCACAGTAAGCATCTGGTTCGCATAAAGCGCATAGTAAGAAAACATTGCACGCATTAGCAATCCGTGAAATAAAATGCGCCTCCGCTATAAAGGTGAAACTTCTTACTTGCAGGGATTTCAGCCATTTTGTGACACGTGAACTCGATTAATTGAAGTTTAAGATCGTTAATTGAAATTTAAGATCTGAAGCTGCGACCACACACTCTTTTCGATGGCAGATCAAAGATTGTCATTCACCAGAAGCAACTTGCCAGGTGTCTCGGCTAATGCCTCCGACTCCGATCAGAGGTTAATTTCATCAATGGAAGCGCATCAAGTGCTATTAGGGTCTACTTCTCGTAACCCTTTGTTGCAAGGGCGTAACAGTAGTAGAAGTGAGTCACAGACTAGCCATCAGGCAAATCATGTTGGCGAACAGCAGCAGCGCCCTAGCACTTCGCGGGACAGTTTAAGTCACACCATTCGGACATCATCTTCCAGTGTTCTATCAAATGCTGCACCGGCTAACTCCATGCAGTGACCTTCAAGCGATTTTTCGTGAATTAAACGCATTGAGAAAGGAGTCGAAGGACACAAAACAAGCCATTGCTCACGTTCAAGAAGCACAGGCCAAAATGGCAACAACACTTAATACCCTAACAGAAATGTCAATTTGCATCGAGAAGTGCCCGCAAAAGGTATTTAGTATTTACATGTACATGTCATTTTAAACACTTATTTTCACTCAGGAACAGCTGAATATTGAAATTGCCACCTTATTCTGTAAGAGTCTGTCAAGAAAGCCATCTAATAGTGACATCCGTGTAAGTATTGCAATGCCGACATAATTTTGGTAAAGATTGTGAACTTACATGTACATAGGATATGATTGATGGCATATTTGGTGATCAGTCAAGTCCTGCCATAAGAAATAAGGCTAAACAGTACTGCAAGAAGTGGTTGACCGATCTTCGTTCGGAGGAACGACGGAGAGTAAGTTCAAATTTTCCCAGTCACCAGCAATTTGTAATCCTGCAATACTGTGGCATTGTGTAGGTGCTAGGAAAATAGCCATGTGAGCCATATGCCAGGATGGCCACCAAAGTATTTGCAGAAAAGTTTCTTTCAGCAATGAAAGTCAGCATGAGTCACCATTCTGTTTACACTACACATCTTGCATGCTGTTCTGGTTAGACAACTTCAGTTATTAGTAGGTTGTAATGGTTAAATTTTCTTTACTAACTATTCAGAGGCACTTTATGAGGACTGTACCACTAAGTGAAACAGACACCTATAAGCAGCTCAGAATATGGCTCAAGGAAAGCTACGGTGATGGTTTGCCACCTGCAGAAGACTTGGAAGAGGTTGTTGCAGCCGATGAACGTATTGAATACTCTAACCCACATACTAATCCATCCAACCCTGCTCCACCTGAGGCTGTCTCCACTGTTTTGTAATGTAAAACTCTGCTGCCATGAACTCCAGTACATCTATGATGCTGCACACTCGATCAGTATATCATGAAATTCAGCTGCCATGAACTCAATCACTCTACCTCTGCTGCCATGAACTCAGTACATATATTATCACAGTATACAGTGCTGCTGCCTTTTTATATTCAGCCATTACAGTTCTTGTTTTGCTTTCGAGGCATGTCAATTAAGCTAGACACACTGTCCTTTGCCCCAGGTTATGATTTAATTTAGGTACACACCCCTGAGCTTGTAAGGAGGGAATTAACGAGCTTATACAGTGGTGTGCTTATAAGGAGGGCAGACTGTACATGGATATGTATATGCATGCGTAACGCCGTGATATGTATAAACATGAACTCACCCCCCCTGCAGCATTAAACATATGGGTGATACATAATCTACAGCTGACTATTTATTTTTTAACTCGCTCACTTTGCGCACTGGTATTACTTGCAAAATACTCCTGTCGGGTATACATCTGCCCTGGAGATCAGCAAAGACCTTCCGCTCACCCCATTGCTCTTCTATCTGCATCAGTACACTAATATGCTCAACTTCGTCGCCAAGAACGTCGCAGAATGCTGTCTTAATCACTTTGTCAATGGGCAGTCTGTGACGGAATGCACGTATATAATGTCAACACTCAGGCTGTTCAACCCTAATCAGCAGTATTGCACGCAATTTATATCACAAAACCGCGCGCATGCGTATTCAAATTGTTCTTGGTGACGGCATCCGTCACACATCATCCTCCTTCTGTTGCAGCAAACTATCTTGCTGCCCGAGACAATGCATCCGCATTCTTGTTGTGATCCCCTGCTCTGTAAACAACAGTGTATTGGTATGGTTGCAGTGCTAGACTCCATCTACACAGGCGAGGGTTATTATCCTTCAGTCTGTCGAGCCATTCAAGTGATCTGTGATCGGTCTGAATTACAAAACTCCTTCCCAGCAGATAAACTCTGAAGGCAGCGACTGCTAGCTTTATAGCCAGGCATTCCTTCTCGATAACGGAATAACGCTCCTCCCTAGGCAGAAATTTTCTACTGTAGTAGTAGACTGGGTGTTCTTCCCCGTCATCTCCTTGCTGGCAAAGCACCGCCCCAACTCCTCTATCCGACGCATCCGTTTGTAATATGAAGGGTCTTCCAAAGTCTGGACTACTTAATACGGCTTCAGAGCATGCATAGTAGTTTCTTCAGCTTCTCAAATGCCTTTCTTGCCTCGTCATTCAGCTTGTTAGAATTCGGAAGAGCCTTCTTGGTTAAATCCGATAAGGGTGCTGCGATATTCGCATAGTCTGGTATGAACTTCCTATAATAACCGGTAAGTCCCAGAAAAGTCCTGATTTCCCGTTTATTTTCCGGCACCGGAAAGTTCTCGATGGCCTCTACCTTACTTCTCTCCAGCTTCACCATGCCGTTCCCAACGACGTGCCCGAGATAGACGCACTGGCTCATCGCAAACTGGCATTTACCTATAGTTTCACTGTCAAGCCAGCCTTCCTTATTCGTTCCAGTATGTCTGTCAAGTGCTTCAAATGTTCTTCCCAAGTTTCACTGAAAATGACGACATCGTCAAGGTAAGCCTCTGAATACTCTTGTGATCCTCGTAGAATCCTATCCATTAATAGCTTCTGAAATGAAGCTGGCGCACCACTCAACCCGAATGGCATGACCTTAAATTCATAGAGGCCCCAGGGAGTGATGAACGCTGTTTTATATCAATCCTTTGCTGCTACCGGTACTTTCCAGTAGCCTGTAGTTAAGTCCAATGTGGTGATATATTTAGCCTTTCCCAGTCTATCTATAAGCTCATCCACGCATATCCAGAAATGGCCGGGCCATACATACGCGGTCATCCTGTTGTTTTTTTCCACATTGAATTTCAAACATGCTTAATATACTCTAATAATCGATTTGATTATAATATGCATTTTTCATGGAAAAAACATTAAGCACCCTTTTACTAAAATCAAGACATTTAACACCGGTTCCACGAGAAACGAGCATTTTTTAGGGGGTGTTTTGTAGATCCGAGTTTTTCGAAAAATAGTCGGAAACGTGTTTTAAGTTAAAAATAGTGTATATTATTGTAATCCAATCATATTTATGATGTTTGGTGTAATTTTCAGCTTTGTGTCTGCCTTGTATGTTTTACTACGTTCACGTAAAGTGAACCCGGTAAGTGCTTTTACCGATAACGGTACACTTTTTTTCTGTTGGATTTTTCATGCCAAAAAACATGGAATAAACTAATTTGTGGACCAATTATGCTAATTTCATACTGAGAGAATGGCTCTCAAGGACTACACAAGAGAAAAGACGAGTTTTAGAAAAGTGTCAGTATTTTATAACGGTCCGGGGAGGAGAGGCAATGAACTACGCATGCGCGTAAGTATTCTGTAATGCTATTCAATTCAATACATGTAGTAGCATCGCTCCGCGAGCGCGACGATCGAGCAAGAAAAACAACAATGAATACTAGGTTAACAGTGCACGTACAGTTATGCGCGAAGACAAAATACATGTATATACAAATGTAGCTATACAGTAATCTTGTGCTCTTGGATGCGTTTGATTAACTCAGGCTTGTTTCCAGATTTCTTCATGCCATAATGGCAGAGATATGCCTCTAGTTCAGGCTTCTTCCATAAAGAAAGGTCCTTTGCAATGTCGAGCTCCTCGAATGAAACTCTAGCTTTCTTCTGCTTGGTACCATGTAAACCTTCAGATTGAGAACTAACACGCTTGCATCCACCAGTAGAAATGGACTCCTGTCTCATCTGGCCAATAGTTTGGTACACTGTACGAATTTTTCCTGACAAAGGAAGCTCACTTAATCTAATGGCCTTTTGCTTCTCCATCTCTTCAAGTCTGGAAAATACTCCATCAGCAGATATTTTTGCTGTACCTTGCTCTTTGCTCTCCCCAGCTTTCCAGCATTCATTGATGATGGTTTTCACTCTTGTTGTGAGCTCTGGTTGCATGTTCCTCTTTACGTAGGCCCATCCAGAATAAAAATTTGGCTCAAACGTTGCAAATGTAACTGCATCACTTGCGCCAATGTGAGATGCTTTATTAATAGCACCAGAAATAGTGAAGTTCATTTGTGCCAGAAGTTTATCAGCATGCCTCATGGCAGTACTAAGTGCATCCTGGCATTGCTGCTCTCCACCACAGACATGCTTATCAAGCAATTTTTGGGACTTGTAGTGATAGAAACACTGCGAACATTGAGGATAAACAGCTCTTATTTGTCTCATTGTCTCCTCGTATTCTTGTCTCTCTTCCATTCTCTGCAGCTCCTTGTTGCTACTACATGTTGCCCTCTTTGCGTACCGGTTCTTCACCACCCTCACCTTGGTGCTTGCGTCATCACTGTCACTATTCAGTAACACCGTTACTCCTGTGAAATTGATCCCATATTCACCCATTGGGGTAATGAGTGAGAATGCATGGCAAGACGGCACATTTACACAAAGAGATGGTATTGACTGCCCAAGACAATTGTAAAAAAGAACTGTTTGCTGGTTTAAAACAGTTGTGGTATACTTAGCAGCATAGAACTGAGTGATCCCATTTATGGAAGGGCACGTAGCAGATCGATATGGTGCAGTGAAGTTTGGTTTTATCAGCAGCACAGTAGTGTTGGTGATAGACTTCTCCATCAAGGCCACTGCCAGCTGTTTTGGAGTAGATATCTTCCGCCCACCATCACCGTGCTTCAAGTATGCTTCAAGGTGTGTCTGTTGGTGAGAAAAGTGAGTGTCACATACATCTTTTCCACTCTGAGCTTCATTATGGTAGTATGCGACTAGTTTGAAACCAGCAGCTGAACAGACGTGAGGGAGAAGTAGTTTTGTTTGCTTTCCAGCCAGATTTCTGGCATTGTCGCTTTGGATTATCAACTTTTTCACATGAGGAAACTGACACCTCAAAGCATGCAGTGCAGCCTCAAAGCATGAGAGAACAATATTGCTATCACATTTCTGCTCTCCTTGCACAATACAATCAAAGAAGTGCAGAATTTGTTGGTCATTTTCTTGTTCAACATCAGCCCCCATGTCATGCTGACTGCCCTGCTCACTTCCCAACTGTTGCTCATCCCTTACCTCATCCTCACTTCTCTTACCCCATACCGCATCATTATCCCACACATCATCCTCACTTCCCTCACCACATACATCACTCTCATTTCTCTTACCCCCTACCTCATCCTCACTTCCTTTACCTCTCACCAGATCCTTACTTCCCTCACCTCCCAACCCTTGCTCAGATATTACCTCATGCTCGCTTCTTTCACCCCACTCATACCTTTGTCCTTCATCCCAATCAAACTGAATTCCCTCCTCATCCTCCATTTGATGCCTATCTCCTTCAAGCTGAATAAACTCATCCAACTTCTGTTCACTTTCCTCCTCCCACATACATTCATGTCCTTCACTCCACTCATGCTCATCTTCTTCACAATTTGCCGCCTCATCCTCACTCAGAGCACAACCATCACCTTCATCGACATTAGCATCCTGTTCTATGTTCTGCACAGCCTCCAACTGATTCATCAAACGTGTTTCTTCTGAACTAAAATCTATCTCCACATAGTTTTTATCAGTACTTGCAGGTGGACTGCTTGTCACGTCCTCTTGTGCAGTGGCAGACTTTATGAAAACACCAGCTCCCCACCACAACATTCCTTTTTTACCATAATAGGAGTCGCCTCCTTCTCGAAACCCCTTTGCTAGAAACTTCTGTTTGAAGTCATACACTATGTAGGCGGTATTCGAGTCCATCTCAGCAATGGCAAGTTTCATTTTGTAGGCCTGTTGAGCAGCTTGCATTACGTGAGCCATATACCTGTATGAACGACGCTCGCATTGGTGTATGGCAAGAAGTAAATCTGCTATTTCAGGCAGCCTGGTAGGGTTTACATCAAGTTTGGTCACAGCCACATGCCTCAACCTATCAAAGAATAGGAAAGGACTTCGGCAGGCACTGCACTCAAGACGACCACCAGCTTTTGGGTTTTTGTTGGGCTTCCTGTTTGGTACCAGGTCCAATGCAAACACAGGAGAGTGTGTTGTAGCACTGTTGCTCTGGTCCACCACAGATCCATTGGCCTGAGCACAACAGTTGAGCTGGCTTCTAACCATGGTAACTATAGCCTCCTGTATTGCTGGTTGGTCAAGATCTTCGGGCTGTGACACCAACTCTTCCAGCTCTTGATATGCTTTGAATTGCAAAGCTTCATGTTCTTGAGACTGATGTTCCATGTTGTCATGTATCTCTGATGACTTCACCCCTTCTCTTGCATGCAAGGCATAGCCGTAGCTAAGAAAGGTATAGACATCTTTACGGAGGCCACAGAGCTCATTTCGCAACGTCTGGTCTATATCTGATGGTGGTGCAAGTGCGTCGATCACTTTATCTACAATGATAAAGTTATCAATGTGAAAATTTACTTTGATGTAATCCACCCCAGCACGTGCCTCTTGTTGTTTACCACCACCGGTGATATGTTTCACAATGGTGTAAAACAGCGATTTGCTTATGTGTGCCTTTCCAGGTAATGCATCATTTTGCTTGGAAACGTACTCATCATACATTGTGGCTATGTCTTTCTTCAAAACAAGAGACCTCATGGCAAATACATTCTCGAGCTTCCTCCACTTCTGGCTTTTGTTTGGAGCACGCTTTTTAGCCTCCCATGCTAACCTGCTGATGTTTTCCTCACAATAGATGAATTCAACAGCGCATTCTATGACATCCTTAGGAACCCGAGAGTGTGTTTTGCAGAATTGTTGAATCTTAATGCCATGATCTAAGTATGCCTTGTCAATCTTAGCCTGGAACATCAACCTAGCTGCATAGTGTTTGCTGAGAGACAAAAGAGATGCCACATATGATATCGGAACATCCACCAAGGTCACAAGAAGCATCCTGGAATTGTACGATGTAAGCAGTTTCTCTCCGTATAGCATGTCCCTGATGGTGGTTACAACTTGAGTGTTCACATGGGTATCAGCTGTATCAATGTGAGTGGATTCATGAGCAGGAGTAGCAAGAGATCGGAGGTTGAATACCTTTTTTGAGCCCTCATTGAGTCTCAAGTTAGGTAGAAGAACATGTGCCCACGCCTTGATTCCCTTCCAAAATACATTCTGTAGTCGGGTCATACTGGCGTGGTCGATCTCCTTGTCACTCGCGCATTCTGCATGCCGCCTAATTTCGATGCTAGGCAGCGTTCGTACACAACTCTCGTACTCATCGCAACCCATTAGCTTTAATACCTGACGAATGCGTTCTTGCGATGACGCATCGTTGCTGGATTCCTCATTACGCGCCGTATCAAGATCAGAATCCGGCTCAGCAGCAGAATGTAACGTGCATGTAGCAAGGCGCTTGGGATTTAATCGCTGAGCCTGAGGCGTTTCCTGCACTGCGCTAACCTTCTTCGGGCGACCACGTGTACGGGGTTGGCATGTACAACACTTCGTGCAATTAGTCCCAGCATCGCACTTGTCACACACGGGTTTCTTATGTGTACTTGAACAAGCGAGCGACATTTGTTTACATGTAGTAACAATGACGTATTCGTAATCACGGTCTGGGAACCAGTGAAGGAAGTTTTTCGGCGGTTTTGTGAGCAAACAGAACATACTCTGAACGTAAGAAAGCTATAATATACAAATAAGTTCGATTGTTATGAAACGGCATGATCAGATCATTACAAAATAGCCTCAAAAAAAAGTGTATTTTTCGTATCGCGACAAATGAAAAATAATGAACCGCGTGTCTTTAAACGCATGCAGGTAAGTTTGAAAGTTAGACAAGAAGTTAAAAACATCGCCAGCATACTCAGCGAGGGTTGAAATACCATATTATGTTATTAAACTGGAAAATACCCGTTTCCGACTATTTTTCAAAAAATGGTGTTCTACAAAAAAAATGCTCGTTTCTCGTGGAACCGGTGTTAAATTAATTTCAACCGCGCATAATTAGTAAAATTTATTCATAAATGTATTTAACAGATGACGCAAGATATTTAAATATTATGTTAATACTGTTAATAATTCATGACGTCTACGACGAAACTTTGGTTCACGTGCACATGTAACATTGATTTAAATCTGGTATAATTAAATAGTAAAATAACGAAAGTCTATAATACAGAGTGCCAAAGCTTCTGCGAGGGTGTGGCGACTGCGGTACGCCCACGCATATGCATATGTGAAAAGTCAGTTGGTAAATAAATCGGACTGACCAAACATTCAGAAATCATGTGTGCACACAATATATCTGTTATGCCTCATGGCAGTGTGCAATGTGATCTATTCTTTTAATTTATCATTGTCTACTTGAACCAGCTAGTAGCTCTAACCAAGGATTACAATCCTTGCTCGAACCCAGTGGGATATGCCTCATGTCATTCTCTTTGTCAGTAGCACTCGCGGCATTACTTTCAAAGTGGTTGTATGTTTCAACGCTTATACGTAAGTTCTATCAGTATACATGAAAAAGCTCGGTGATTTTTATATAGACTCTATTGCCTGGTAACCTCGGACAACGCTCAGTTACAATTTCCACGCTTTTCTTGTTCATTTCACTAGTTACGAGCATTATACGTGCATGCATGCATTGCGATACATGCGGATGATGGTGCATGATCCAATTATGCTGTCATAGTCTGCGATTAATTACGTTAAGTGAATTGTGCATTATTCAAGACAATACAGTGCAAGGTAACATGACTGCACCGCTGCGGTAATGAATGCTTTGAAGTGCAGTTTCCCATACACATGCATAGCTCTCAATTGCATGCATGGTAAATGCATGATGAAGAGATTAGAACTAACTTGCTGCCCATGCAGGAGGCCTGCATATACTTTTACTATCTGTGCGTGTGCACCTAAATTGGTGCACGCGTTCAATATAAGCATGATGCAAATGGTTGCGTGCATTTGGTATATGGTTAGAGTGCAGGCATTGTTTCCTTGCAACTACTGGTTATGACAATAACAAGGTCAGGTATTGGCATCTGTTTTCTATACCACTATAATCTTTCGTGCATGCAGCTAGTATAGTCCTTCACAATTCACTGGGATAATGTTCAGTTGATTTTTGAGCATGGTTGAATGGATTGATGACTCCAGTTAAAAGTGACACTGTCAATAAACCTAATGTTCGTGCAAAGGTGATCTGCGAGTATGTATTGCATGCAGAGCGATCACGCAAGGTAATACGTTATTACTAATAGGACATTAACTAATAATCGAATCGGATCAGCTTCAAAACGTTCTATACATCTTGCAAATAAAAAAGCGAGGGAAATTAAAGGATGCAACACCGAACTGACTGATCCGCCGCCATATAAACCTAGTCCCTCGTATACCGGGTGTCCAAGAAAGAACGCAATGCTTTTGAACGGGAATAACATTTGATAGATTGCGTTCTTTCGTGGACACCCGGTATATGCTCTGAACAGACAATATGCATGTCTGCGACATGAATTAATTAATCATGCAACGATGACCTTACTATATTATCTCCCACCTTACACGCCAGCTGGCGTGGTCACAAATTTCAGATAGAAAGCCGTTTATAATTAGCTGTTCTCAAATGCGCATAAGTGACATGTTACCTAAGTTGCTGTAGCGGATCCGTGGGGTTGGACAAATTTGAACGGTTATGAAGCATGAAATTAGAATCGGAGCGCCACTTCGGCGAATCGCGTCTCAGTTCTTGTATTTCGAACCCCCTCCCCCCGTTTTCGTACTCAACCAGGGCTCCGCGAAACCCGCCCCATTACCAAAATACTGCATGGATCCGCCCCTGCCAAGCGGGGATGTGGCCACTAATAGTTTGGGAACATTTTGTGAGTTAATAAACCTAACTATAGTTATTTCGTTAAAAGCTTCATGTAAAGGTACATACATGAAGCCGGCCGTGTTTCTGTTATGACGACCATTGATTCCATAACGGTCAAGATGGCGGCGCCAGTAACCGAACATTGTTCAAAGGCTCCCCGAACTAGAAAAATCTATGTAATGGAAAAAACAAATGGCATGAAAACATGTACCAATAGGCTGCAAATCATAATAAACGGTATTGTGCTACCGATTCGTTTCTGTCATTTGCTGACCGATCCACTGCCCTTATTACTTCCGCTAGGGTTGGGTCTTCAGCTTGCAGCTTCTTCTCAAGTCCTCAATCGTTTATGTCCGGATACTCTGAATTGCCTCCCTCCCGTGACTTTTCCGTCTCCTGAGCCTTCTTCCTGATCTCTCGTCTTTGATCCTTAGTCAGCTTTGAATTCTTCCTAGGAGACTGTTGTTCCGCTTGACCAGCTTCACTCTCCGACCTAGAGGGAACAACATTATCACATGCAACAGGTTCATTTACACGAACAAGTGTATTAGATTGTGCACCAGACAAAAGCTCTTTTCCTTTCTAATCAGTTCTTCTTCCAGCTTCTGCTTGGCTTTGGCTCTTGTCAACACCACCATCACTTGCTCTTGACTTACTAAGTTGATGCTTGATCCTGTCCCACTTATCAAATGCGTTAACTCGGGAACATCTGTTCCCAACAAAACAGACACAGGTAGTTCCTCTGATAAAGCCGCTTCCACCTGAATATGAGATCCATCCAGTTCTACCTCCACTAAGCAAGGGGATGAAGTTTGGTGTCTCCATGTGCACAGGTGATTGTCGCGACCCTTCCAACACAATGACCTTCTCTATGGCAACCAAATTCCGACGGACCATTGTTCTCGAACAACCCGTGTCAAGAAGAATGTCTGTGACCTTTTGTCCCTCCACCTTGCCCGTCTTGTACATTGGTTTGCCACCTTTACGTCTCCAGTCCATCCGTTCCTTGCACACCATACTTTTTTCTGGGCATTCCCACGACATGTGTCCTTGCTTTTTACAGTGGTAACACTGAATACCTCTGCTTCGTTGACTTTCTTCTCTTTTTCTCTTATAGCAGTCTTCCTCGGCATGACCCGACTTTCCACAGTAATGACATTCACGGGAACCTACTCGGTTTGGCTTAGACGTAGAGCTAGCCAGCGTCTCCATTTCAGGCCGCCTTGCCTGCTCGTACTCGTCTGCCAACTCGCCTGCCTGCACACATGCATGTTCCTGGCTTTCGCTCGAGTACCCACAACTTCTTATCTGTCGGTAGTGTGTTGAGAAACTGCTCTTTACCCACCGCGTTCAAGACATCCTCGACAGTGTGACATTCTTTCAGCCATTTGGGTTGCCACTCCATCAGCCTCACGGCTAGCTCTCTGTTCGTTTCCCCATCCTTTCGCCTCTCCGACCGAAATCGCCTCCTGTATTCTTCGTCGTTAATCCCATACCGGATGAGAATTGCCGCTTTAATTTTCTCGTAATTTCCACTATCTGAAGGAGAAACAGCAGCAAAGGCCATTTGGGCCTTGCCCGTTAACTGGGAAAGTCAAATAGTGCGGCCACCTGTCCTTTGAAATGTTGTGGGCTGCCATTATCCTTTCAAACGTGACTAAATATGCCTCTACATCATCCTTTTCGTTCAACGGAACTAGCTTCACAGTAATCTCGGGACCTCGACTGCGTCGTACTGCCTCAAACTCTTTTTTGCGACGTTCTCTCTCTTCTGATATTTCCATTTCCCTCTTCTTCCGGTCTTCTATCAGCATTTGCAGTAACTCCTGCACCTTCAGTTCAGCCATTGTATCCTTTGTGTCCTTCGTGTCGTCCTCCTTATAGACAAGACCTGAGCGCGTTTTTGACATGAAAACGTGGCTAGGCCAGGGTATTTGAAACTTCCTGGCGTTCCAATTACCGGCACCGCTGCCACCATATGTGACGGAATGCACGTATATAATGCACGTATATAATGTCAACACTCAGGCTGTTCACGCAATTTATATCACAAAACCGCGCATGCGTATTCAAATGGTTCTTGGTGACGGCATCCGTCACACAGTCCCTCCTCCGCACTTGAAAATTTTACGATTCTCCTATTGTCTCCCAAACACACTAGAACACTTTTCTCTTGCGCCATATATCAATACAAGTACGTGTACAATAGTCAATATCCACAGTAGGCGTGGCTATAATGTCCCCTATCATGTCAAACCGCCCCTACCTAAACACGTCACGCCGGTCAAATATTGTCCTAATCGCATCGCCCGTACGGGAGGGTGGCATTGATAAGTGTAGGTGAGATAGATAAAAATTGCGGTTGTGTTTGCTCGTATTAGTTTGTGGTGTTTTTAAAAACAAGTATAGGTTATACTGCAGATTAGATACCCCCTCGCACTTTACTTCTCTTCACACATGCTTTGAACTAATCAAAGCGTATACGCGTAATCCACGCAAAGAAATGCAGCCGTCCAATATCTCTGTCATTGGCCCCTCCCATCTGAGGACCGTGGCTATGTCATCATTGCACCCACATGCATTGAGCCGAATTAGAAGCAATTAAAACGCTCCTACCCGAAGATATGGAAGTTTTGAAGTATCAGGCCGTATCATTGGCACTGTGCAATATGTACGACACAAAAATATATACAGGGTTCCGTGAAAGAACCGACAGGGATGATCTTTTAGTAATAGATAGCTCTGATTAGGCAAAGAGTAGTAATGTAAAGTTATAGCAAATCATTAAGAACATAAAAAACATTACAATAGCAAGTTTATCAAGGCCCTCTGTAATCATCATTATTGCATTGCATTACTTGATTTTAATAACTAAATCTAGTCAGTTGATATCACATTCGTTTATTTTATTCAACTTAGTAATGAGATTTTTAAGAAAAACATACTTTTGTACTTAATAATCTGCTAGATTAATTGATTTAGTTCAAGTAATTAACATTCTAAAAGAAGCCAGTACAAATCTTCTTTATGCAGCTGTTTAATTTCATTGAAGTATTTTTGAAGATCTGATACTACTCAAGATGGCCCGGGGGTCGGCTAAAGGATGAATAAATTGTCATGTGCATCAATAATTATTACAGTTTAAACCTCAAGATCTTTCACAACTCTTCGTATTATGTGCCTTGGAAATGGATAATGCTTAGTAGAAAATGAGTACCGGACATTTAGTAAAGTTCAAATTACTGTAAAATGCTTACTCCAAGGTTTTTCTTTTGAAGTGTGGGAAGTTCTTCATGTAGAAAGACTTTCCCCACCTCAGTGCCAAGATGTCGTCTGGATCAGGTGCATTCCTAAAATCAGGCACTATAGAAAATATTGGGGAACACCAGCATTGAGATCACCATCAGTGTGAATGTTGTTTTTTCAGCTTCAGCATAACTGTCATCCTCATCATCAGATATCAGATCCCAAACTTTCAGCATTGGACTCTACAAAGACTGAGGTGAATAGTGACATGGCAGCACAGGTTGAAAAGTCTCACTTTGATTTTGCTTTGCACAAATTGTGTGTTCTGCCTGAGGCAATTTTGCTTCTTGATTATGATCCTTCCTCTTCCTCTTCCTCTTCCTCTTCCTTTTCCTCTTCCTCTTCCTCTTCCACTTCCTCGTCCTCTTCCTCTTCCTCTTCCTCTTCCTCGTCCTCGTCCTCGTCCTCGTCCTCGTCCTCGTCCTCGTCTTCCTTCTCCTTCTCCTTCTCCTCCTCCTCCTCCTCCTCCCTCTCCCCTGGCTCCTCCCTCTCCCCCAGCTCCTCCCTCTCCCCCAGCTCCTCCCTCTCCCCCAGCTCCTCCCTCTCCCCTGGCTCCTCCCTCTCCTCCAGCTCCTCCCTCTCCCCTGGCTCCTCCCTCTCCCCTGGCTCCTCCCTCTCCCCTGGCTCCTCCCTCTCCCCTGGCTCCTCCCTCTCCCCTGTTGGGCCCCCAGCCAGACGTATTGGGAGAATCTCCATATAATAAGCAATGCAATCCATAATAATTATTTTATTCTATTGCATTGTACAACTATTCTTATCATAAGCAATTTAACTCCAATGCATTGCACAACTATGCTTATCATAAGCATTGCAATCCCAATGCATTGCACAACTATGCTTATAAGCAATGCAATCCCAATGCATTGCACAACTTTGTTTTTATAAGCAATGCAATCCAATACATTAATTATTTCATTCTATTGCATGGCACAACTTTGTTTTTATAAGCAATGCAATCCAATACATTAATTATTTCATTCTATTGCATGGCACAACTATGCTTAACGTAACAATGCAATCCCAATGCATTGCACAAGTATGATTATTATAAGCAATTTAATTCCAATGCTCTGCTGATTTAATTCTATAGGATTGCACAACTATGCTTATCATAAGCAATGCAATCTCAATGCATTGCACAACTATACTTATCATAAGCAATGCAATCCAATATTGGTTTTATTCTATTGCATTGAACAAGTATGATTATCATAAGAAATTGTAATTCCAATAGTTTTGCTGATTCTATTGCATTGCTGATTTAATTCTATTGGTTTGCACAACTATGCTTATCGTAAGCAATGCAATCCCAATACATTGCACAACTATATGCAATGTGCAGCCATGGCCACTTTAGTACCCTCTGTGCAGCCATGGCCACTATAGTGCCCTCTGTGCAGCCATGACCACTACCCTCTGTGCAGCCATGACCACTATAGTACCCTCTGTGCAGCCATGACCACTATAGTACCCTCTGTGCAGCCATGGCCACTATAGTACCCTCTGTGCAGCCATGGCCACTATAGTACCCTCTGTGCAGCCATGACCACTATAGTACCCTCTGTGCAGCCATGGCCACTATAGTACCCTCTGTGCAGCCATGACCACTACCCTCTGTGCAGCCATGGCCACTATAGTACCCTCCGTACTATAGTACCCTCTGTGCAGCCATGGCCACTATAGTACCCTCTGTGCAGGAATGGCCACCTCTGTGCAGCCATGAAGGCACAACTGAGAGCCAAGAGGCTGCATGGGGTGCAGATGTAGAGAGAAGACGTGCTTTGTCTGCGTCAGTTACTGCTGCAATTACAAGCCCAAAAGAGTGTTCGTCCAGCCTCTGAGACAAGATTCTCTGTGGGATCGGTGAAGCTAAAATAGACTCCACAGAGATGCCATCCAGAGGTGAGACCAATTTTACGTTCAACTGACATAATCAGAAAGCATAGCTGTACGCATTGGGATTGAATTGCTCATGATAAGAATGGGAATAGTTGTGCAATGGAATAGAATTTAATCAGCATTGCATCGGATTTTAATTGCATATAGTTGTGCAATGTATTGGGATTGCATTGCTTATGATAAGCATAGTTGTGCAATCCAATAGAATTAAATCAGCAATGCAATAGATTTGAAATGCTTATGATAAGCATAGTTGTGCAATGTATTGGGATTGCATTGCTTATGATAAGCATAGTTGTGCAATCCTATAGAATTAAATCAGCAGAGCATTGGAATTAAATTGCTTATGATAATCATACTTGTGCAATGCATTGGGATTGCATTGTTATAATACATTGGAAATAAATTGCTTACGTTAAGCATAGTTGTGCCATGCAATAGAATGAAATAATTAATGTATTGGATTGCATTGCTTATAAAAACAAAGTTGTGCAATGCATTGGGATTGCATTGCTTATAAGCATAGTTGTGCAATGCATTGGGATTGCAATGCTTATGATAAGCATAGTTGTGCAATGCATTGGAGTTAAATTGCTTATGATAAGAATAGTTGTACAATGCAATAGAATAAAATAATTATTATGGATTGCATTGCTTATTATATGGAGATTCTCCCAATACGTCTGGCTGGGGGCCCAACAGGGGAGAGGGAGGAGCCAGGGGAGAGGGAGGAGCCAGGGGAGAGGGAGGAGCCAGGGGAGAGGGAGAAGCCAGGGGTGAGGGAGGAGCCAGGGGAGAGGGAGGAGCCAGGGGAGAGGGAGGAGCCAGGGGAGAGGGAGGAGCCAGGGGAGAGGGAGGAGCTGGAGGAGAGGGAGGAGCCAGGGGAGAGGGAGGAGCTGGGGGAGAGGGAGGAGCTGGGGGAGAGGGAGGAGCCAGGGGAGAGGGAGGAGCCAGGGGAGAGGGAGGAGCTGGGGGAGAGGGAGGAGCCAGGGGAGAGGGAGGAGGAGGAGGAGGAGGAGAAGGAGAAGGAGAAGGAAGACGAGGACGAGGACGAGGACGAGGACGAGGACGAGGACGAGGAAGAGGAAGAGGAAGAGGAAGAGGACGAGGAAGTGGAAGAGGAAGAGGAAGAGGAAAAGGAAGAGGAAGAGGAAGAGGAAGAGGAAGGATCATAATCAAGAAGCAAAATTGCCTCAGGCAGAACACACAATTTGTGCAAAGCAAAATCAAAGTGAGACTTTTCAACCTGTGCTGCCATGTCACTATTCACCTCAGTCTTTGTAGAGTCCAATGCTGAAAGTTTGGGATCTGATATCTGATGATGAGGATGACAGTTATGCTGAAGCTGAAAAAACAACATTCACACTGATGGTGATCTCAATGCTGGTGTTCCCCAATATTTTCTATAGTGCCTGATTTTAGGAATGCACCTGATCCAGACGACATCTTGGCACTGAGGTGGGGAAAGTCTTTCTACATGAAGAACTTCCCACACTTCAAAAGAAAAACCTTGGAGTAAGCATTTTACAGTAATTTGAACTTTACTAAATGTCCGGTACTCATTTTCTACTAAGCATTATCCATTTCCAAGGCACATAATACGAAGAGTTGTGAAAGATCTTGAGGTTTAAACTGTAATAATTATTGATGCACATGACAATTTATTCATCCTTTAGCCGACCCCCGGGCCATCTTGAGTAGTATCAGATCTTCAAAAATACTTCAATGAAATTAAACAGCTGCATAAAGAAGATTTGTACTGGCTTCTTTTAGAATGTTAATTACTTGAACTAAATCAATTAATCTAGCAGATTATTAAGTACAAAAGTATGTTTTTCTTAAAAATCTCATTACTAAGTTGAATAAAATAAACGAATGTGATATCAACTGACTAGATTTAGTTATTAAAATCAAGTAATGCAATGCAATAATGATGATTACAGAGGGCCTTGATAAACTTGCTATTGTAATGTTTTTTATGTTCTTAATGATTTGCTATAACTTTACATTACTACTCTTTGCCTAATCAGAGCTATCTATTACTAAAAGATCATCCCTGTCGGTTCTTTCACGGAACCCTGTATATATTTTTGTGTCGTACATATTGCACAGTGCCAATGATACGGCCTGATACTTCAAAACTTCCATATCTTCGGGTAGGAGCGTTTTAATTGCTTCTAATTCGGCTCAATGCATGTGGGTGCAATGATGACATAGCCACGGTCCTCAGATGGGAGGGGCCAATGACAGAGATATTGGACGGCTGCATTTCTTTGCGTGGATTACGCGTACGCTTTGATTAGTTCAAAGCATGTGTGAATAGAAGTAAAGTGCGAGGGGGGTATCTAATCTGCAGTATAACCTATACTTGTTTTTAAAAACACCACAAACTAATACGAGCAAACACAACCGCAATTTTTATCTATCTCACCTACACTTATCAATGCCACCCTCCCGTACGGGCGTTGCGATTAGGAGGGGATGTGACAATATTTGACCGGCGTGACGTGTTTAGGTAGGGGCGGTTTGACATGATAGGGGACATTATAGCCACGCCTACTGTGGATATTGACTATTGTACATGTACTTGTATTGATATATGGCGCAAGAGAAAAGTGTTCTAGTGTGTTTGGGAGACAATAGGAGAATCGTAAAATTTTCAAGTGCGGAGGAGGGACTGTGTGACGGATGCCGTCACCAAGAACAATTTGAATACGCATGCGCGGTTTTGTGATATAAATTGCGTGCAATACTGCTGATTAGGGTTGAACAGCCTGAGTGTTGACATTATATACGTGCATTCCGTCACATATGGTGGCAGCGGTGCCGGTAATTGGAACGCCAGGAAGTTTCAAGTACCCTGGCCTAGCCACGTTTTCATGTCAAAAACGCGCTCAGGTCTTGTCTATAAGGAGGACGACACGAAGGACACAAAGGATACAATGGCTGAACTGAAGGTGCAGGAGTTACTGCAAATGCTGATAGAAGACCGGAAGAAGAGGGAAATTGAAATATCAGAAGAGAGAGAACGTCACGAAAAAGAGTTTGAGGCAGAGAGGCGAAGAAGAGACGAAGAAAGAGAAGCGAGAGAAAGAGAAAGCCAGAAGAGACTAGAACAGATGCAGGCTTACATGGACAACCTAGCGAAACTGGTGGAGGGAACGGCAGTACAACGCAGTCGAGGTCCCGAGATTACTGTGAAGCTAGTTCCGTTGAACGAAAAGGATGATGTAGAGGCATATTTAGTCACGTTTGAAAGGATGATGGCAGCCCACAACATTTCAAAGGACAGGTGGCCGCACTATTTGACTTCCCAGTTAACGGGCAAGGCCCAATTGGCCTTTGCTGCTGTTTCTCCTTCAGATAGTGGAAATTACGAGAAAATTAAAGCGGCAATTCTCATCCGGTATGGGATTAACGACGAAGAATACAGGAGGCGATTTCGGTCGGAGAGGCGAAAGGATGGGGAAACGAACAGAGAGCTAGCCGTGAGGCTGATGGAGTGGCAAGCCAAATGGCTGAAAGAATGTCACACTGTCGAGGATGTCTTGAACGCGGTGGGTAAAGAGCAGTTTCTCAACACACTACCGACAGATAAGAAGTTGTGGGTACTCGAGCGAAAGCCAGGAACATGCATGTGTGCAGGCAGGCGAGTTGGCAGACGAGTACGAGCAGGCAAGGCGGCCTGAAATGGAGACGCTGGCTAGCTCTACGTCTAAGCCAAACCGAGTAGGTTCCCGTGAATGTCATTACTGTGGAAAGTCGGGTCATGCCGAGGAAGACTGCTATAAGAGAAAAAGAGAAGAAAGTCAACGAAGCAGAGGTATTCAGTGTTACCACTGTAAAAAGCAAGGACACATGTCGTGGGAATGCCCAGAAAAAAGTATGGTGTGCAAGGAACGGATGGACTGGAGACGTAAAGGTGGCAAACCAATGTACAAGACGGGCAAGGTGGAGGGACAAAAGGTCACAGACATTCTTCTTGACACGGGTTGTTCGAGAACAATGGTCCGTCGGAATTTGGTTGCCATAGAGAAGGTCATTGTGTTGGAAGGGTCGCGACAATCACCTGTGCACATGGAGACACCAAACTTCATCCCCTTGCTTAGTGGAGGTAGAACTGGATGGATCTCATATTCAGGTGGAAGCGGCTTTATCAGAGGAACTATCTGTGTCTGTTTTGTTGGGAACAGATGTTCCCGAGTTAACGCATTTGATAAGTGGGACAGGATCAAGCATCAAGTCAAGAGCAAGTGATGGTGGTGTTGACAAGAGCCAAAGCCAAGCAGCAGCTGGAAGAAGAACTGATTAGAAAGGAAAAAGAGCTTTTGTCTGGTGCACAATCTAATACACTTGTTCGTGTAAATGAACCCGTTGCATGTGATAATGTTGTTCCTCTATGTCGGAGAGTGAAGCTGGTCAAGCGGAACAACAGTCTCCTAGGAAGAATTCAAAGCTGACTAAGGATCAAAGACGAGAGATCAGGAAGAAGGCTCAGGAGACGGAAAAGTCACGGGAGGGAGGCAATTCAGAGTATCCGGACATAAACGATTGAGGACTTGAAGAAGCTGCAAGCTGAAGACCCAACCCTAGCGGAAGTAATAAGGGCAGCGGATCGGTCAGCAAATGACAGAAACGAATCGGTAGCAGAATACTTTAGGAGGGAGGGGCTCGTATATCGGAGATGGACACCAAAGGGGCGGAGCTCAACATTTCAAGTGGAACAGTTAGTATTACCGAAGCGCTGTCGAGGTACGGTACTCAAGCTTGCACATGACGTTCCCTTAGGCGGTCATCTGGGGAAGGAGAAGACGGGTCGTCGTTTATTGAGACGATTTTATTGGCCGACGTTATTTAAGGACGTGGCAGAGTTTTGCAGAGGGTGCCCGACATGCCAGAGATCGGCACAGAGGAGGATCAAACGTGCTCCATTAGTGCCGTTACCGATAATAACAGAACCGTTTTCACGGGTTGCGATGGATATAGTTGGACCGTTGCCGAGAAGTCGATCAGGTAATAAATACATTTTGGTCTTGTGCGATTACGGAACTAAATATCCGGAGGCTATTCCATTGAAGAGCATCGATGCGGAGCACATCGCTGAACAGTTGATCGGTGTATTTTCCAGGATAGGGATTCCACGTGAAATATTGACTGATCAAGGAAGCAATTTCACGTCCCAGCTGTTGACGGAGCTTTACAGACTTCTGAACATTCATCCGATTGTTACGTCTCCATATCACCCCCCAAACGGACGGGTTAGTAGAGCGTTTTAATCAAACGCTAAAGTCCATGCTCAGCAGATTTTCAGAGGAGGAGGGTAAGGATTGGGACAAGATGATTTCCTATATCCTTTTCGCGTACAGAGAAGTGCATGCCACAAGCAACGACCGGATTTTCTCCGTTTGAACTACTTTTTGGTCGGGATGTCAGGGGCCCCTTAGACGTATTAAGGGAACAGTGGGAGTCTGCAGATAAATCTGACGAAAATGTGGTGAGTTACGTGCTGAAGGTCAGAAGTCGGATGGCAGAGATGACAGAAGTCGTAAGACAGAATATGGTGGAAGGTCAGAAAAGGCAGAAAGAATGGTACGATAAGGAGGCGAGATTGAGAGAGTTCGAGGTAGGGGACACAGTGTTGGTACTACTCCCAACATCAACGAGCAAACTTCTTGCAAAGTGGCAAGGGCCTTATCAAATTACTAAACGTATGGGTCTAGTGAATTACCAGGTGGACATGCATGACAGAGCTAGAAGGAAGAGATTTCGAATCTTTCACGTGAACATGTTGAAGGAATACCATCTTCGTCCACCGATGCACACAAACGGCTTCAATGATGAGGAAGGCACAGAGGAGGAGAGCGAAGTGCCGTTGTGGAATGATATCACAAAGGAAGAACCAAAAACAGGAAAGCATCTCACGGAAGCACAACAGGAGCTAAAGGTGTTGCTGAAGAAAAATTCAGATCTGTTCAGCAATAGCCCAGGCAGAACGACTTTGGCGGAGCATCATATTGAAACGGGCGATGCATATCCGGTAAAACTACCTCCGTATCGAGTACCTCATGCATACCGAGACAGCCTGGAAAAGGAGTTGAAAGAGATGGAAAAAGCTGGACTAATCGAATCGTCCACTAGCGACTGGGCGTCGCCTATAGTTCTCATTAAGAAGGAAGGGAAGTCAATGAGAATGTGTGTAGACTACCGTCGACACGAAGGTGGAGGCGTATCCGATGCCTCGCGTGGATGAGCTTATAGATAGACTGGGAAAGGCTAAATATATCACCACATTGGACTTAACTAGAGGCTACTGGAAAGTACCGGTAGCAGCAAAGGATCGATATAAAACAGCGTTCATCACTCCCTGGGGCCTCTATGAATTTAAGGTCATGCCATTCGGGTTGAGTGGTGCGCCAGCTTCATTTCAGAAGCTATTAATGGATAGGATTCTACGAGGATCACAAGAGTCAGAGGCTTACCTTGACGATGTCGTCATTATCAGTGAAACTTGGGAAGAACATTTGAAGCACTTGACAGACATACTGGAACGAATAAGGAAGGCTGGCTTGACAGTGAAACTAGGTAAATGCCAGTTTGCGATGAGCCAGTGCGTCTATCTCGGGCACGTCGTTGGGAACGGCAATTACGGCATGCGCATGCATGTTGAAGCTGGAGAGAAGTAAGGTAGAGGCCATCGAGAACTTTCCGGTGCCGGAAAATAAACGGGAAATCAGGCTTTTCTGGGACTTACCGGTTATTATAGGAAGTTCATACCAGACTATGCGAATATCGCAGCACCCTTATCGGATTTAACCAAGAAGGCTCTTCCGAATTCTCTCAAGCTGAATGACGAGGCAAAAAAGGCATTTGAGAAGCTGAAGAAACTACTATGCTCTGAAGCCGTATTAAGTAGTCCAGACTTTGGAAGACCCTTCATATTACAAACGGATGCGTCGGATAGAGGAGTTGGGGCGGTGCTTTGCCAGCAAGGAGATGACGGGGAAGAACACCCAGTCTACTACTACAGTAGAAAATTTCTGCCTAGGGAGGAGCGTTATTCCGTTATCGAGAAGGAATCCTGGCTATAAAGCTAGCAGTCGCTGCCTTCAGAGTTTATCTGCTGGGATGGAGTTTTGTAATTCAGACCGATCACAGATCACTTGAATGGCTCGACTAATAACCCTCGCCGCCTGTGTAGATGGAGTCTAGCACTGCAACCATACCAATACACTGTTGTTTACAGAGCAGGGGATCACAACAAGAATGCGGATGCATTGTCTCGGGCAGCAAGATAGTTTGCTGCAACAGAAGGAGGATGATGTGTGACGGATGCCGTCACCAAGAACAATTTGAATACGCATGCGCGGTTTTGTGATATAAATTGCGTGCAATACTGCTGATTAGGGTTGAGTGTTGACATTATATACGTGCATTCCGTCACAGACTGCCCATTGACAAAGTGATTAAGACAGCATTCTGCGACGTTCTTGGCGACGAAGTTGAGCATATTAGTGTACTGATGCAGATAGAAGAGCAATGGGGTGAGCGGAAGGTCTTTGCTGATCTCCAGGGCAGATGTATACCCGACAGGAGTATTTTGCAAGTAATACCAGTGCGCAAAGTGAGCGAGTTAAAAAATAAATAGTCAGCTGTAGATTATGTATCACCCATATGTTTAATGCTGCAGGGGGGGCCCTATTCCGGATTCTACAAGACCACAGCCGCGGTCGGTGAGTTCATGTTTATACATATCACGGCGTTACGCATGCATATACATTTCCATGTACAGTCTGCCCTCCTTATAAGCACACCACTGTATAAGCTCGTTAATTCCCTCCTTACAAGCTCAGGGGTGTGTACCTAAATTAAATCATAACCTGGGGCAAAGGACAGTGTGTCTAGTCTATTACAGTTTGTGGGAACATCTTTTCAGAGGAGTATATAGTTTTAATTGCTCTGTTTTAAAAACAGAGCAAATAAAACTATACATCAAAACCTATGGTCAAACCCCGACCCCTTAGATAGGGAGGATTTGACAGCATGCCGCAGTATAGTTTGATATGACGTGCATAAAAGTTCGTTCAAATTATCACGTCACGTGAGATCACGTTTTTGTTGGCCTAAATTTATAAACGTTATCGGAATATAAATTAAGAAACGGTTGCTAGGAACCATAAAGCATTGGAGGCAACTAACTAACTAACTAACTATGTTGAGACGTGGGGAAATGGAGCTTGAACACAGTATATTTACTTAGGAATGCTCAAATCAAAACAGCTTCTGCAGGACACAGCATTATACTTACTTGGGTTTGTTATTTAAGCTATCGTTCGTTACCGTAGACGAATGGAAGTGTTGAAAATAGGAAGTCAATAGCGTTTACTGTTTGAAAGATATAGCGATTCAAATGAGAAGCATAACATAAGGTAGGAGTTTTAGGACTCTTGTTGGTGGTTAATAAAAAGGGCAGGCCTGCTGGTTAGTTAGAATACTATAGTATTTACGCATGCGCAGCGCATTTCTGGTAGGTGGGAAGTTGGAGAGTTAGACCTTCTTACTAATTTTCTTTGTGTTTTTCTTTGCACAGGCTTGTCTGTACTTCTGGACTGAGCGTTTGTTGAGAGGTCTCACTCTTGGATTCAACGGTAAGTCCGGTTTGGGTTTGAAAAAATAGTTTATAAGCCATATTTTTCTAACCGCTACTGCTCTAAAGCTGTATCTGAGCGCGGTTTAGAGCGGTACGAATTATTTGGTACCCATTGTACTCTCCGTTGATTGACGGGTGGCTTGGTGTGTTTTTTTTTAGGGCCGTTCGACCATAGATAGTATAGTAAGGGGATTGGAAACGAGTCACGTGAGCGCATCACTGGCTGTGGGCACTCCGCGTTACATCGTTAACACCTACTGAGAGGTTCGAAATCGTTCATATCTTCAGTTCGGTTGGTCTTGGTTCTTTTTATCTGCTCTGAAGCGCTTCACATACGTAGGAGAATATCTGTAATTGTTTTAGGTTGGAAAAATATGACGGGCAACTTCGAAAATTAGAAAAAAAAGTTTTTTTCAGGACGCATCGCACTTGTGTACCTTCTGTGCGCGGGCAGTTGTGCGTATTGAACAGTTTGTCGTGTTTTGTTGTTGGTTAGTCCTATTTGTATGTACTTGGCTACTTTTTTCGTCATTTTTTGATACATGTCACGCACAAAATACGCCTGGAGTGGGATGGAGTCCATTAACTTGTGTACCTTCTGTGCGCAGGCAGTTGTGCGTATTGATCAGTTTGTCGTGTTTTGCTGTTGGTTAGTCCTATTTGTATGTACTCGGCAACTTTTTTCGTCAATTTTTTTGATACGAACCATCATTTCAGAATTTCTTCCAGCTGTGGCTCCCAAGTCATCCATCTTGAAGCATAGTTACTAGTACGGAATTCTTATAAGTGCTGTAACGAGAAGTGGAGGTGTCAATTGGTGTTGATTAGACTCCTTTCCAATCCCCTTACTATACTATCTATGGTTCGACTAATGAGAGTGAATAAATGGCGCTAATGGAGGTCTAGCGGCTCTAAAATTGTGGTATCTAGGATACGCTAGTTATGCGTATCAGTCAGAAAAGGTAAAAGCTGTTCACCAAGCTCCTGACCCTAAAACTGTGTCCGAATTGAAATCTTATTTAGGGTTGTTAACAGATTTATACCCATCTTAGCAACTATTTTGGCACCTTTGTATGAGCTGCTAAAATCAAATCAAAAGTTCATTGGAGTGAGACGGGCAAGAACATGGCTTTGCCGCATCACAGTGACGTAAACACATGACAACGGCCGGAAATTTAGGCCACTAAAAACGTGATCTGATGTGTCGTGTCTCAGAGTCTTTCTCGGGCGTATTTGGCGGCTTCCTTACCTCCGTGCCCGTCGAAAACAGCTACATACACTTGCTCCCTCAACTCTGGTATCTTCCTGAGATCTTCATTGGGCACCAACTTCACAAACAAATAGTCCACCATATGCTTCCTCCCCGAGTTGGTTTCCGCGGTAACGCTAATGGTAATTCCTTTATTTGGCATCACTCTGTACTTGACTTTCTGTGTGGGGCTGGGGCACTTTAGTTCAGTGCCTCTCCCTCTCTTCCCCTAGTCCTGCCCCTCCCTCTCTTCCCCTAGTCCTGCCTCTCCCTCTCTTCCCCCCTAGTCCTGCCCCTCCCTCTCTTCCCCCCTAGTCGTGCCCCTCCCTCTCTTCCCCCTAGTCCGGCCCCTCCCTCTCTTCCCCCCTAGTCGTGCCCCTCCCTCTCTTCCCCCTAGTCCTGCCCCTCCCCTCTTCCCCTAGTCCTGCCCCTCCCTCTCTTCCCCCTATTCCTGCCCCTCCCTCTCTTCCCCCTAGTCCTGCTCCTCCCTCTCTTCCCCCTAGTCCTTTCAGTACATTAAGCTAGGCACCATTACAACCAAGATGAACTCTATCAAACAGAAGAAGGCCATATTCAGAATCTACACTTAAGGGCATGTTTAACAATGTATGATGAAGCTTTGATACGGTCGTCGTTTTTGCTAAAAATTAACGCAAAATTCTACGTGGTTGGAAATTTAGGCCAATAAAAACGTGATCTCACGTGACGTGATATTTTGAGCGAACTTACATGTATTAGGTGAGATAGATATGAATTGCGGTTGTGTTTGGGTGGTGTTAAAGCAAGTATGGAGAGTGTTGTGCTTCATTGTGTTTGGCTTTCAGTTTGGCATTGAAGCTAGGGCGTTAGTGGCATGTCCGCCTGGGTGCCGCGGACATGCCATTATGGAGTTAGCTATGAGACTTGCAAGAACGTACTGTACGCCGGTTATAATTTATAGCAATGCGCTAGCTCTGCTGACCCTGTGTATTATATCTAGCGAGCGTACTTTAGCTATCTTAGTTATGTCGGGTTAATCTACTTCCTCTTTTTTCACTCTAGAGGTTGCTGTTGCTACTGGTATTCTGTCCCTGATTGGAGACTTAGTTTTGGATTGATTGCTTATTATTGAACATTCAGCTTGTGATACAATTACTACTGTCAAAGGTAAGGCTCCCATGAGGCTTTATTTAGAACCACATAAAATACGTGATGATACAGTGTGGGGGGGTTTGGGGGTGGAAGCTGGTTTTGTGGGTAGAGGATGTATGCAGATTAAGATTAAACACCACATTCAATGTGGTGGAGTTTTATCATTGGGCTTAATGCAGTTTGTTTAGTGACTGTGATTCTGTTTTTCGCACACACACACACACAAGTTGAATTCACCGGTTCACACTGCACACTGTTTTGGCCACATACACTTGTGGTCGCATACAGTGGTTGATCACACACTGGTGGTTGGTCACATACAGTAGTTGGTCGCATGAACTGTTTTGTTTCATCATCACACTGGTTGGTCACATCACTAGTTGGTCACACTGCATTGGGTTGGTCACATAATCACAACAGTATTTGTGACTCCATCGTCTAGTGTTGTGATTGGGAATTGACTTTGACTTTGATGTTGTCGCATGGGGCAGTGCAAGACTTATAGTAAATCCTGCTTATTAAGTATTACAGCATTGATGTTTAGATACATTATGTTTAAATACATACCAATTGTGAGAGAGTGCAGTGTTATTTACTTTTACTACTGACTGGATGATCTGTCCATGTGACTTCAAGAAAAGAGAGCATTATGGAGTTAGCTATGCCTAGCGTACGGGAAGCTACTTACTGTACGCCATAACTTACGCGCGAGAGGTAACTCGCGTGTAGTGACATGCAAGTATTTTTCTACTTTTTATGTGCTTTAATAGAGATCTCTTTCCTCTCGCATATCAACATAGATGGGTCCGTGTTTATACAATTGTATTTCTGTATCTGAATGTTTTTATTAAAAATATTGTGATTTCTTTCTTGAATGTTGAAGGATTTTAAAACAGGCACACAGAAGCGTTCACAGTTAAGGTAAAAACATGGGGCCAGGGGGAGGATAAATTGCAGTACTCTACTATATATGTGCAGCCCTGACAAAATTATCTGATGCTACCCCCTATTCATGGTCCATGTTATTAAGCACTGCGGCCCAGGCAAAATTATGTGTCGCTGCTGTATTATTTCATAATTACAAAGTCTCTTTCATGAGAACTTAAATTGTTGTGATCATAAGCTAAATGAGTTTCTAATTATTAATTTTTTGCCATTTCAGAATGGCAACGTTGCCGCTTCGTATTATTAAGCCAACACGTGATTTCATGTTTAAAAGAGTGTTCAGAAAGCATCCAGAGTGTTTAATTTCTCTTCTGAATAGCATTTATCATCTTGAAGAAAATGAACAGATTCAAAAGTTAGATTTTCTGTCAGAAGTGACTGCTGGTGAAGATGCATTCAATTCAAGGTCTACTATTATAGACATTCATTGTATTACACAGAACGATGTGCATATACTTATTGAAGTACAGCTTTGTTCAAGTAAAAGTGTGGAAATGCTTCATCGTTTTCAGCTATACTCAGCACAGATTCTTGTGGACCAGTGGAAAACTAAATGCCAATATTATTCTCAGCTCTTACCAGTCAGATGCCTAGTGTTTGTAAACTTCACCACCGATTTGTTTGTATCGACATTTCAGTCTGACAGTGGAGTATATACCTTTCAAATGGCTCTTAATGGAAAAGTTACAAATGAATCTCAATCACATTTTCTGCAGGATTACACATATGTGTATATCCCTCGAATAAAGGAAACACTCGCCAACATGGAAGACACCTTGCTCTCTAAGTGGTTTACTTTCTTGGCACAGGAAGATAATTGTGAAGTTCATCTGGATGGAGTCACTGATCAGAATATAAAGCTAGCATATTTAGTTGCTTCGGATAGGAGCACAGAAGTGATGCAGATGTATGATGCTGACAGGAGATCTGAAGCTGACTATTTGGCTGTGATAAATTTTGAAAGATCGAAAGGCAAAGAAGAAGGCAGAGAGGAAGGCAGAATAGACTGTGCAAAACGTATGAAATTGCAATCATATTCTACTGATAACATTGTTGAAGTGACAGGTTTTTCCTCAGAGGAAATTGAGACTCTTTGAATACTAATGTATTGTATTGATCATTGGAATCTCATGGCATGTGTATTTTTTCTCAATCTTCATAACTTTAAAAGAAAATTAAATGTTAATAATTAGTAACTTGAATATCAGTGCTGTTGCGCCCCATATCCAGATCTTATTAAAATCAATTATTGTAAACTGCAATTTTGAATAACTTTGTTTAATAGAGGAGGGCTTTGAATATTGATTTATGAGTGTTTTGATACAGTGAAAAAGGTGAATTACCACTTGCAATGACCATCTGGGGTGATCTATAGTGACAACAGAATTAAAATTATAAGCAAAGGTCACTATCACACTTCACATGAAAAGTTTCCACGGCTGTGGGAAATAAAGAGGCCTCGAAACGGTCCGTTGTCAAGGTAATGGTATAGTCTGAAATGTACAACTATCATCCTGAACTGTTGTTGATAGGGTGTGAAGGGTCCTGTGCAATTAGTGTTGGTGGAGGTGGTCTGGTGGTGAGGGGAAGGGAAGGTGATGGGCACAGTTGCTTTGCTGTTTGATGGTAAGACACCCGTTTCCCCATTTATTGACGTTCAAAAGGCTATATGAGGCCTATAACTGGACTAATGCACAAGTTCAGATGGCAATAAAAATATGGCAGAACAGCACCTGTGTGTCACTCAGACAGCGATATCATACTGAGGTGAATGAATGCAGCACATTCGTAGGCAGATAACCTCATGTATGGAGGGTCAATTGTACAAGAGTTGGGTCACATTCTAGGCCGATTCCACGAACATGCCAGGCCTGAAGTTGGAAAGATCTGACAGTATCTTAAGACTCTTTTAGAGGTCTACACTGACGGCATTAAAATTGTTCATCAACGAGGCGTGTATGCGCATATGCATAGTGGTTTAAGACCATGACATGAGGTCAGGATATAACTTCAGACTTTAAAACTCCCTGAGGTATCATATATTGTGCTCTAACTTCAAATTATCCAGCCTTGATAGCCATCTGCGAAGTATGAAATTGTGTTCAACAGTGGTACTAAATTGTGTTCAACAGTGGTACTTGTGTGTTACAGATTATTTTTAAAAAGCTTTTAGTGATGAAAATCAAATAAAGTAGGCATATAGGTACTGGTATAATTTTGATATGCATAGCTCGTAACCGGACGTAAAATCACGTGCAACCACCTAAGGGAACAAATGGTGAAAAAAGGGCGGCCTTCTCAAGCAAAGTAATACAGCAGCAGCCTTCTGTTATGAAATACCTAACAGAATAGCTATTCTATGTAGTGTACTACATAAATGCTGAGGGTGTTCTTCAAGCTCTGAAAGCCACTGTGTAATAAGCGACTGCAAGGAGCGCGCTACTACAGTATATCAGTTCAAGAAAGTTCTACTATAGATCAAGCATCCCTCCATTTTGAAAGTTCACTATTTCACTGATGGCTGTGGTGGACAGTATAAGAACCGGTGCTGGCTGAATGGAACACCTAGTTTCCAACGTCAGGAAGCCATCCTCAGGAGGTCGACCTTGGAGAGAGTGCATCCCTTGTTCAAATTAATATTGGCATGTTTCTTGGAGGGGAGGGGAGGGGTGAAGGATGACCACATAACATGGTGATGTACAAAGCACATACATATGCCACACAGGTATATGCACCACCCAACACATGTGTAATGTACATCCGCAATCCCTTACACACCTCCACCTATCCCATAGACACCTCTACCATCCCTCCACACACCTCTACCATCCCTCCACACACCTCTACCATCCCTACACCTCCATCATTCCCTACACACACCTCCACCATCCCCTACATGCTCCTCCACCATCCACTACACACCTCCACCATCCCCTACACACACCTCAACCATCCCTAAACCTCCACCATCTCCTACACACACCTCCACCATCCCTACACACCTCCACCATCCCCTATACACACCTCCCCCAGTGTGTCGGATAACAGTCGGACATCGGACATTTTCCGATCAATTTTGCTATTTGACCGGCCAATTTTACACATTTATTGAGTGGGACACATTTATTGAGTGGGACACATTTATTGAGGACTATGTCAATAATGCATAATTAGTTTTCATACACTCATACATGCATCACTTAAGTCTTACACCATGTAATTTGTTCATCTTCTATGCTATAATAACATTTGTATACATGTACATGTACATAAAACAATGTCCGACCAATTTTACAACATGTCAGGTCAAATATTGCAATGGCCTGACATTGTGTCAGGACAGTTTTGGAATGTTATCCTCTACACTGACTGTCCCCCATCCCCTACATATGGACATACTCCTGACGTTGCCTGGAAGCAATAGAGGGCTGCCTGTTCTAAGATAGTGTCCCTCGCGATCCCGCAGGGCCCTGATGGATCAAAGGTGAATTGTAGACAAGAGACAATGGAAGTGGGAAAAGGAGGGAGGAGAGGAGGGAGAGAGGGAGGAGAGAGGGGTGTACGTATGCTGTCACCACCTACATGTATACAGCAGCCCCAAAGTAGGGTTCGTGAATTACTTTTCACCCACAGCACCTTTTTACAAGTTATGCAATGTTCTCTATGAGCCTTTTAGTTTAACCTTAATCCCTCTTATCTCCATGACAAGCCTATCCCCCCTCTCATAGCTCCCATGACAAGCACACATATGCACCCTCCCCTTTACTGCTGTCACAATGTCATGCACTACCCAACTCACATGAAGAATTGAATGTTGAAGAGGTAGGGCAGTCTTGCATATCAGTGACCCTGAGGGGGAGGGTGTTCACATGTGTGGAGCTGTCAACATGCTACCAGGTTCATTCCGCCCTCTGCTAATGAAATACAAAAAGGACAAGTGTGTACACACCACTGGATGAAACAGTGCATTTACACCGTGTGGAAATATTATGTAAATGTGATGTATATGTGACATTTACTTAAATTTACATCTATTTACAATTTTGCAAATGTCGTATTTACACAGTGTTTACACCGGTATGTAAACATGGTATATGTGCAATTTACTCACATTTGCACGTAAGTAAATGCTGGAGTAAATGTGATATTTGCGTTACATTTATAGGCACTGTGGATACCTATTGCAAACCTATAGCTATTGGTTATAAATTGAACGATTGCGCTAAACATTTAATATCTTACATATTATGCATACATATAAACACAGCGACGCACAAGAGCAAAGCTAGCTAAGTTCCTTTACGGCCCACGCAGGAGCAGATGGTAGCGGTTGCCGAGTTGACGGATCGCCATTGTACCGCTTGCGGCACATCTCCTTTGCTCTATCTGAGCTCCTGCGCTGGGCCTTTCGGTCCATGCTGGCGATAATGGAATTCGCCCTGTCGCTCCGCCAAGGAAGTGGACGAAGTTTGAAAATGGTAGCTGGTGGCACCCGTTCATTATCGCTCCCAGCTGTCTCCTGCCTGTTTCTTCTGAAGACATAAAGTCTACAGTGAGGATCTTTGTTGCCTCATTTTTCTCCTCGGCAGTAATAGCCGTGGAAGTGGTGCAGGCGTTCATCCTGCTATGTGCTTTCTATAAAAATGAATGGTGTATTAATTTCAGTGTTAGATTGCACAATACGACTCACGTTGTGCTTTCGCTGGACCTTTCGCTGCCGCTTTTTGGATTCGTCCAGCTTTCCAGCCAGTACCATTTTCGAGCGTCGCTTTAAGCTAGCGAAGTATATCCTAGCGGCTTCTGCATGAATGATACAACGTATGTACCGCGGAAAAAGAATTTAAATACTGATAGATGCGTGGCATACTTCGGACGACAGCAGCGGGAAATTTGTCGCTCTGACAAGCAGTCGCAACCTCATCCGTTACACGCCGGTTTGCAATATCTGTGAAACTTCATCATGCAGTACATCAGTAATGCATGTTGATGACCTCATGTACCTTAGGGAGGTATTCCACTCCATAGCATTCTCTGTCTGATCGCGCAGGTGTTTCACAGTGCTATGGATGGCAGACTGTATATTTGCAATAAAAGGCCGTGGTTCAGTGTGCAAGATAACCATGACAACACGAAATAGCGTACCGACAATTCCTTGGCAATCCTTTTCTCCTTCGGTGGTTCCGGCGCTGTGGCGGCTGTCGATGAGGTAGCTGTAGAGCTTCTCAACTCTGCTATCTGATCCTGCAAACTTTGAAGAGAAGAGAGGATTTTTTCTTGGCAAGTAGTGTCCAATCCAGCGCTAGCGGGAGACCCTCCTAATATATATATATCATAGTCGGTGTCGATGCAATATATTTTCAGTGATTTAAAAATACATTGCATAATGAATGATTTACCAGAGCGAGGTAGAATAGGCCGACGAGATACATTCACACGACTGGGAGTGACAAACGGCAAAGACATTCTTGATACGCAGATCATTAATATGTACGACAGAAGCTATGAATGGACAGATGCAGCAATATGCTATTTGGCGCAAATATTCCCATTGGTCCACGCGGGGTTTGTATGACGTAATTACTGAGCAGAGATTTCAAATCTAAGCGCTGGCTAAGCAATTCAAGTTGAGAATGCCTCGTAACCGTCGTTATTGCCCACACTGTCGTGAAACAGACTCGTCAAATACGTACCTGAAGCATAGAAAGCTATATTTCGACGCATCGTCGAATTCGTGGGCAATGAAAAATGTATTAGCGGCAGCTTCATCAGATGAGAGCGATTTGGAGAACGAGCAATGTTTAAATGCAAGCATATATGATTCAGACGAAGCATGCAGAAGGTAAAAAATGCTGCTTTCAATTATTATATCTGCTAGTGTATACACTACACAAATCGCACCACACTATGCATGCAATTGTCGCTGCGAATCATTAACTGATTGCTTGAATATGCACAGCAGTTGTCTGCAAGAAGGTACCATAAAATAATTATGTGTACTGAATTGATGCATGTATATATGTATACATGTAAGTTTACACTGGTCTTTTCTTACCAAAACAACCAACCACAAAAGTCAGGTGGTCAACCAGCAAACTTAAATCCACACAAAATTGTTGCTGGCATTCGTGCAGTTGCCCCTCCCATCCAAATGGGATTTTCACTGGATGAGCACAGTTCCAATCATCCAGTAATCCTGGAGCAGCTGTGGTGTCCCATATGCATGCCTAATGATTGTGAGCCAACCACTGGTCCAGGAGCTTGGAGTTACCATGTAGGGCATTGGTATGCACTGACTGTACCATCCAGTGGTTCATGGCATAGGTCAAACTCAGATTATCGTCTAGCAGGTGGAAGACATGAGACAGTCTGTAGAGAAGATGGTTAGGATTAAACTAACACTGATTGAAAGCAAGCAAACAGAAGGAGGAAATAATCAACAGCACCAAAGTGACTGACAAGGAATTTGCTGGTCCCTTTGTCAAGCAATTGGATGAAGCCCTCCAATCTTTTAACATCCATAGGCAACAATACGTAGGTGGTGTGTTAGTTGGCAACCAATTGATTAGCATGTTGGCGACAACAGTACACGAACTATTCGTAGAGTGGGATAAATGTCTCAAGAAAGTGTGCTTGGCTTATAATACATCTCTTCACCCCTCAACCGGTTTTACCCCGTTTTTCCTGATGTTTGGGCGACAAGCTAAGCTCCCATGCACTTGACATCATCTATGGCTCTACTCCAACTGAACCTCAGCCAGTCCACGAGTAATCTGAAAAGGAGTTTGGAAGATGCCTACTCTAGAGTCAGAGAGCACCTTGGCACTACCGTTGAGAGGCAGAAGGAGGTCTACGATTTGAAAGTTCACGGGAAAGCGTTTGAGATTGGTGACTTGGTGTGGCTGCACAACCCGGTTGTGGGTCGAGGAATATGGCAAAGAAATTGCACTATCCATGGAGTGGACCGTTTCAAATCATAAAGAAGTTATCATTGGTGGTGTACAGGACACAAGACACAAGAAGAGCTCGGAAACCACGTAGAAGTTAGCCGCACATTCCTCAGCCGCACATTCCAGCGGTTTCCACAGCGCATAAAATTAAAGCGGAGTGCGCGTTGTTTTAATATTCGCGCACCAAATACAACTTGACGTTGCAAGTGTTTTCTGTAAGCCAACTGGGACATAGAGCCATCGACAGAACCGCTATCTCATTACTGTGCGTGTTCATCAAAGCCTATTGGAGGGAAAATACCGAGGTAAAGATGGGCACTCACAAGTAAACACACTCAGCCTGAAATATCAAATTCCAAATTAAGTACAATAGAGCAATTTGTGTAAGCCCTCCTGAGTCTTACTGAAGTATAGCCTCACATTTGTATCTGTTGTGTCCACCGCATCCGCGAGTAATCTCGGTCACCATTTGGGGGCATTAAAAAATAAAATAAAAGGTCCGCTAGTAATGCAGTCGTAAGCACTATATGAAATTCTAGTACAAGAATCTATTGGATTATACTAAGAATCTATCCTGTACCAAATGGCTTTGTTGTAGAAGAGATGTACATACTTTTAATAATGCGGTTCGGTACTCAGAAAGGCATGTACAAAGTGGATTTTGAATGTTAATACGAATACTAAAACCCTTCCCGATCACGTACTTACTTGTGCTAGAGATAAAAATCACATTTTTATCCTTTAAACAAACGCCAATTCTCCAAACAATTGCGATGAAGCTTATGGGACCACTGCAGTTAACTAACCACCAATAGTTAATCTACGGGATCAATGGATTCTGCAGAACAGCCTCATCGTTGCAAATGCAAAGTTGGTTCATGTCCATTGTGTGGCAGCGCATGCAAAAGGTGCGGATGTGCTTGCGATGGTGTAGAGCCTGGAGTGGCGCTTGCTCGGAGTTCTGGGCAACGAGGTCCGAAGCGACTATCGACTGGCAGCGAGCAAAGAGAAGCAGCGAAAAGGGCTAGCATTGAGATAGCAAAGGCAACAGATCTAGAGGAGCGAACCATTGGGACGGAGCCAACTATCAAACAGGTAGAAACAGTGCATGATCTATGGCAAGCGTTTGGATGGAGCCAAGCAACCAAGAAGAAGCTGCCTAACGAAGATTTGAGGAAAGGTGATGTGTTGCTAAAGGAATCAGGTGATTCAGGATGGAGTACGATGGTTCAAAGCTTTCTTGCAGCAGTGGTTAGATGTGCTGAAATTTTGTATCCAGCAAACTCTGACTCCCTATTAGAAGAAGTTGCCGCCAGACTTTCACAAAGCTCAAGTTCAATTACTACAAAGGATGAAAATAGAGTTACTGAAAACACAATCATGATCATGAATGCTAGTCAGAAGCGCTCCATTCAGACACGTGTTGCTCGTGCAATTTTGGTGAAGGGACTTCCAGGTCATCGCATACAATCTTTGAAGAGGGACGGTGTTTTCACTCTAGGTGGTTCTTCAGTAGACCAAGCACGGAAAGATTTCAAAGTGATGGAAGCTGGTCCTGGAATGTCTCTGTGTATCCCTCCTATAACAAGATGCCGTTTTGATGAACAAATACTTCATGAAGCTGTTATGTTCATTCTATCTAAGGACAATGTTACTCCAATATCTTGGGGGACAAAGCAAATAAAACTCAGTGATGCAGAAACAGTCACCCTACCTTGTCTGACACGCCGAAACTCACCCAGGCACATGTATGAAAATTACATGGCATTGTGCTCTGAAAGGGGCACAAATTCTGCTGCTGGTGACTCACATCTATCAATTTCACGGGGAAAGTTTTATGAGATATTGAGAAATATAACAGCTGGTGTGGAGAAGATTCTGTGAGCTGTTGACTATGTTACAGGGGTTTTGGTGAATGACCAAGTTACCTTGTTGCAAAGAATTGTGGATGACATTGTTGATGCAGAAAAGAAGCCTGTATTGACAAACTACATTACCATAATGCGCATTTTCCTGAAACAGCAATATGATTCTCATGCTTTGACAGAGGGAGATGAGGTTGGGACACACAGGATTGATTATGGTCTTTGTAAACCTAACTTGAGTGTACCAGCTCGTACAGTGAGATGCAATGGGTGCAATTTTGTTAATTTTTGTATATCTGAGCTTCAGGAATCAGTTGCAGCAGCGGATGCTTTGGAAGTAATAAAAGATGCTGCTGAAAAATTAGAACTGTATTGAGGGCAGTCCGTGTCACTAACTAACAAGTACATTTTGAAAAAATTATCAAAGACATGGAAAAAAAGTGCCTTGACAACAAGAGAACTTTTCTGAAGCGCTTGTTGTTGCGGATTGGAAGATGAAATTTGAAGCAATGTCATCGCGTGAAACATCTCAGCAACACTTTGCAAAACGGGGAATTGGTTGGCATGGGTGTTTATGTTTATACTTCAAGTATGAAGAACATCCAATCGATAAAGATGGAGTTACAAGTACCACAGGTAGTGCTGTAAGATATACAGTCTATTGTGACCAAATTTTAGAAGGTTCCAACAAACAGGATGGATTAGCTGTTCTTTCGATGCTTGAAGCATTTCTGAAGCAACTCAGTGTAGAGCTCCCACATATCAGAACTGTGACTCTGCAATCTGACAATGCTGGGTGCTATCAGGCCAAAGAATTGCTCTTGCTAATTGCAATTTTAAATACCTCAAGCCAAATCAGAATAGTCCGTTTCATCCATACTGAAACACAGGATGGTAAAGGCTTAATTGATGCCCATTTTGCAAAGGGAACTGCACACCTGATGAAGTTTATGAAAACATCTCAGCAGAATAGGATCAGAACAATTGCACAGCAAAAGGTCTTGCTGCAGCTCTTGCATGGGGGGGCGGTATTCAAAATTCATTTGTACAGCTGATCACTCTAGACATATAAAAGCTTCAGAAATTGACTGCAGCAATTGGCAAGGTTGTAAAAGGAAGCAAAAGGGTATTTTGCACGCTGCAATGATACGTTTTTTATGGAGTGTGAAGGAGAGTGGGCTACTCAGAAATTGACAGGAATTGAAGAACTGACTAAAGCTGAGATAATTTTCAATATCAGAGGTTTTGCCTACAGTGGCATTGGAGATGGTGTAACATTTCGCACCAGTTTGAAGACAGGCCTATTTAGGCCATGCAGCTGCAATGCCTCAGTGAATGATCTTGAAGCTGATAGTAAGGATGATGATGATGAATCTACAGATATCGATGGTGAAGAATTGTCTGTCGATGCAAATGAGGTAGCTGATTATATATTTCATGTTGAAGGGGATGACAACAAAGTTGAAGATCAAGATGAAGGAGAAGAGAATGATGAAGATGAAATTTATAGTGAAGATGAAGATAATGAGATTGCTCCAGCAGGATTCTCAGGCTATGGTGAAAGTGCATGCATGACCTCTTAAGGGGGGCAGAATTGCTGACTGGTGCTTGCATACAGAAAATATCTTGTCTTTCCAACATCATGGGGCCTCGTAATCAACATAGAAGTGTTCGTAATCCACATGCAGGGCCTGGAAATGGACAGCTTATACGACAATATATGGTGGCAGCAGCGGTACGGCTTGCTAGCATTCTTATAACAAACCACAGTGTTAACATCACAAACGGTCGATCTGAAATGGAGGAATATAATCTGGCAGCTCATTTAGAGATTTCTGAATAAAATCATAACCATAAACACCAAGGTTGGGCTAGACGTCCGCAGAGAGGGGCTCAGTATGGTCGAGCATACTTGGAACCATACAAGAAGGACATAAAACGGATGTTTGAGCGAGGAGCTTGTGTTTCCTCAGACAAAATGAGTCCATGTGCTATGTTAGAGGAGCTTCAGTCACTCTATCCTGGTCGCTACACCTTACCTGGGGAGAATGAAATACGTGCTGAAATTACCAAGTTGTTTGGTAGGAAGAAGGCCAGTGATGAGGACAATGCAGGTAGTGATCATGATGAGAGTGAAAATGAAGCTACAAAAGGAAGAGGAAGCAATCTACCAAAGCAGTATGTTAAACACCTAGAAGATTTGGTAGAGCGTAATCCCACAATCAGGCCTGCTGAAGCCCTGAGAAATCTGAAGGCTGCACTATGCCTACCACATCCCTTTGAACACGACAAAGCAATCAAATAGTAGTCTAAAAAGAAAAATTAAAGTAAGAGAGAAAGCAAACATTTTGTAATTTTTATTATCGTTATCAATGGTGTGTATGCATGTGTAGACCGATATGCTATTTTATTGAACTGAATAGTTTGCCTCGCGACATTGTGGACAGCTAGCCTGGTTTCAGTGACTGTAGGGAAGGAGTGCATTCGCAGCCAACACTGGTACAGTGACTAGTGGACTTTTATTCTATAGTATGGATTGATTTACATAAAGTACTTTTTCTGCGCTCCTATTCAATAACCAGCCGCGCTAGCGCTATATACATTTCCATACAACGGTGTTGCTTGTAAAATGATTTTCTACACTAATGACAATCCTAAAGTCACAATTTCATTTCAGTTCATATACTGTGCACTTCTGGAACATTTTGGACGAGCAAAACATCGGATGCCACTGATGTCGACTGGTCACTTGCCAGCTCGTAGATGGCATGCGGCAGACCAATGGTCCTCTCATTGAACGCATCAAATGTTGTCTCAAGAGTTGTAGTAATAGTATCCTGTGTCAGAAAAGAAAAAATAATAATCAGCGGACCTTTTATAAATTAAACCTCCCCCAAATTTTGGCCATTTTCACCCACTTTACTCGCGGACGCGGTGTGTGAGGTCAAGATGGCTGACAACACCAAAGTGGACCGTGGCTAGTAAGGGCCCTGATGTTTCAAACTGGATGTTAGACCTAAGCAGTTAGTACAAGCACTCCTGAGTCTAACTGCAGTATAGCCTCCCATTTGTATCTCTTGCACCCTCCTACAGAGGCCATGCCAACTGTGTGAGGTCAAGGTGGCCGACTTCACTGAAGTGGACCAAGGCTAGTAGGGGCCCTGATGTTTCAAACTGGATGTTAGGTACATGAGCAGTTAGTACAAGCACTCCTGAGTCTTACTGCAGTATAACCTCACATTTGTATCTCTTGCACCCTCCTGCAGAGGCCATGCCAACTGTGTGAGGTCATAATGGCCGAAGTGGACCAAGGCTAGTAGGGGCCCTGATGTTTCAAACTGGATGTTAGGTACATGAGCAGTTAGTACAAGCACTCCTGAGTCTTACTGCAGTATAACCTCACATTTGTATCTCTTGCACCCTCCTGCAGAGGCCATGCCAACTGTGTGAGGTCATAATGGCCGAAGTGGACCAAGGCTAGTAGGGGCCCTGATATTTCAAACTGGATGTTAGGTACCTGAGCAGTTAGTAAAAGCTCTCCTGAGTCTTACTGCAGTATAGCCTCACATTTGTATCTCTTGCACCCTCCTGCAGAGGCCATGTCAAGTGTGTGAGGTCAAGATGGCCGACATCACTGAAGTGGACCGTGGCTAGTAGGGTCCCTGGTGTTTCAAACTGGACGTTAGGTACCTAAGCAGTTAGTGCAATCACCCCTGAGTCTAACTGCAGTACAGCCTCACATTTGTATCTCTTGCACCCTCCTGCAGAGGCCATGCCAAGTGTGTGAGGTCAAGATGGCCGACATCACTGAAGTGGACCGTGGCTATTAGGGGCCCTGATGTTTCAAACTGGATTTTAGGTACCTGAGCAGTTAGTACAAGCAGTCCTGAGTCTTACTGCAGTATAGCCTCACATTTGTATCTGTTGTACCCTCCTACAGAGGCCATGCCAAGTGTGTGAGGTCAAGATGGCCAACATCACTGAAGTGGAGTCGGGGCTCTGATGATGTTAGGTACCTAAGCAGTTAGTACAAGCACTCCTGAGTCTTACTGCAGTATAGCCTCACATTTGTATCTCTTGCACCCTCCTACAGAGGCCATGCCAAGTGTTTGAGGTCAAGATGGCCGACATCACTGAAGTGGACCAAGGCTAGTAGGGGCCCTGATGTTTCAAACTGGATGTTAGGTACCTAAGCAGTTAGTACAAGCACTCCTGAGTGTAACTGCAGTATAGTCTCACATTTGTATATCTTGCATCCTCCTGCAGAGGCCATGCCAAGTGTATGAGGTCAAGATGGCCGACATCACTGAAGTGGACCAAGGCTGTAGAAACCCTGATGTTTCAAACTGGATGTTAGGTACCTGAGTAGTTAGTACAAGCTGTCCTGAGTCTTACTGCAGTATAGCCTCACATTTGTATCTCTTGCACCCTCCTACAGAGGCCATGCCAAGTGTGTGAGGTCAAGACGGCCGACATCACTGAAATGGGCGCTGATTTCCATGGACTCTGATACTTTTGAACTCACACAAGGTCCACATTCTATTAGTGTTTGTAATTTTTCTTCCAACTGCTGTATAACCTCAGTGTCTGCCTTTTCTCTTCGCAAGATTGGTTTTAAATGTTGACGATTCATGGCATGCAGTCACTGACTTCACTGCAGTTTACATCACTGTTGTGAACCATAAATCATGACTATTTGGCTTGCACATTGGAAATTTTTCATACTGTGTTTTCTTAAAAAAAATTATTCAGTCACCGTATCTGTCAATGGTGGTGTTGATGTTGTCAATTAGGGTGGGGCGTAGGGTGGGGGGGGGGGGGGGGGGGAGGCTCGAGCTCTCCTATCAAGCCTACGTGAACCTCCCTCTTTTTGCATTACTGGTCTCTCAATTGCTGTCACGTGGCTTTGACAATTATTTATCAAGCCATAGTAAGGTTTTTGTAGCTCTTTATGCTATAGGGTACTTGGTTAATCGTCATTGATGCAGCCTAGGCGAAAGGAGAAGTATTTATTTGAGCTTGCAGCTGTCCTAAAGGAGAACGGTTTACCTCAACCAAACGCATCATGATTTCCACCTCATGGGTATTGGTACTTGGTGGCTCGATCACTTTCAGGCCTTAAATACCCATCATCGAGGTACATTGATGCAGTGTATCGATTTGGTATGACTATAAAGAAACCCTTTTGAGTTCAATGGGTCCAGAGAGTCAGTCGAGATGGTTTCAGCAGAAGTTGCTGCAGAAGAGCTTAGCACACCATTGGAGGTGAAAGTGTACTATATTAACAGTATTAAAATCTATTTCACTGCACCACAGCAGCACAAAACAAATAGAGTTGAAGATGAAAGTTCTGAAACATCAGCATGTACTGTTAGAGAAGAGATTGAGGTAACAAATTGTTTCCGATGTATGATAATTTGTCATCATATATATGATCTTTTTAAAAGCCCCTCACAGTCCAGTGTGATGAATGCCCATTCTACACTGAAGGTTATACATATTGATGCATACTATGGTTCTGTAGATGAAGGATCAAAGCCTCAGGGTTTGAGTGAGTATTGAGGAAAGTTCAAAGATATGATGCATGCTTTTAAAGCAAATTTAGAATCAGTGAATGCTACCAGCAACACTCAAATGTACTTGGACTTTTCGTGCATGGATGCAATCGGACCATTGAACGTGGCCGTTTTTCGTACTGATGAGATTCATAGACACAATAGTAGACCACAACTTTGTAAACCAATAAATCATTTGCAATTCATGCGGGCCGCACAGCTTTCATACCGATTAAACCGCTGGAATGTGCGGCTAACTTCTACGCGGTCAGAGCCAAGGTACCCAACGAGAGAGCGAAGACCTCCAAGCTACTATGGAAGATCTCCCTATTTCTAACTCGGAGCAAGTCTTGCTAAGGGGGGATGATGTAATGAGACGCATGTGTTCACTTATACTCATGCGCTAAAATTAATGAGATATAAAAATGCGTGTATGCTGATGTGAATCACCTTTTTGCTGCCAGTCAGGCTGTCATTACATATGTGTAGTCCATTCGTGTGTTATTACATTGCACTTGCACTGCACCAGTAATTTGTTTTACACGTTGTAATATAATTCTAGTAAATGCATGACGGAAACAATGCGTCCTACTGACGGATGTCAACTACTCAATTCTCCATGTTTTGCGCCAACAAGATTGGTCTTCTGCTCATATTGTAAAAAGTGTAGGACAAAAATTGTTTGGTCTGTGTTGCTTACCTTGAGTTCCATTAGCCATTATGTAAATTATTCATGCTTAATTAAACAACTGACATTGACCACATGCAGTACATGCAAAGTTAAGGATGGCTACGGCATGGCCTTAAATAGATGGAGGCATAGCATGCCATATAGTTCTGCAAAAACATAGTGGTAGGACAGGGATGAAGAAGCAGCGAGTCGTGATGCCAGATGAGAGAGAATGTAGCCATTGTATTATTAATCCAAATTTTATTTCACCACGTACAACGACAATCGTTAAAAGCAACTTGAGACTAAAATATAATGCGTTAGTGAACTTACGTTAGTGCTATAGTAATACATTCGGAACTAAATGTAATTTTATATTCTATTATAAGATGTTTGTATGCAATGTTACTTTTCACCAATTCCAGTCTATTTGTTGCAATCCTGCAATTTTTTGCACTTTAATGTAAAATAGCACTCTTTGGAAAGGTGTTATATAGGGATGGAAAGTCTGAACGATAAATAAGCATGTAGTTCAAGAAATGTTACAACACTGATAAATTTTCAGTTTATTCTCTAATACCAAGTCCTTGTTTGCCTCAATGCAGAGTGCTGATCTTGAATGCATTATTGCTGCCAATGTACCTGACTATGAAATAAAAGGCATACTCTTCAAAACAACATCTAAGAAAGTTAAAATAGTACTGTAATTAATAATCCCTGGCTAAGGGGATACATTTATGTACTCCCTATCTAAGGTTAAAAATGTACTCCTTACCTAGGGAGTAAAAATATACATTCCTTAGCTAGGGAGTACAAATACATACTCCTTACCTAGGGAGTACAAAAATGTGTATTCCTTAACTAGGGAATATAAAGTTGTATTCCTAGGGAGTACAAATATGCATTCCTTACAACAAAAATGTATTCAACGCGTAGAAATAAAATATAATTTAACTAAATCACACAGGTATACACAGGGCCTTACCAAAAGCAACTTGTCGAGTTATAACAGAATGTGACCTTACTGGTTTGGAAACTGGTCAACTTGTGGCACTCCGTGGTGATGAAGCAAATCAATTACTGGTTTGGGCAATGCATTGGAACCATGGATCTAAGAAATTGAAGTTGCCTGGATGAGCAGCCAAGGTAAGCAGCCTACCATTTAAATCTCTTCAGAGCCTCGGTAGTTAGAAGCTATTATTCCGCTCCCACCACCACGTTTCCCCTCTCTTTCTCCTCCTCCTCCCTCCTTCTGAGTAAGATCTGGTTTACTATGTTGGAAATTGGTCCTTAAATTATTTTTTAATTATCTATTCTGATAGTTGTAGAATGGTTAAGAGTGTAGCAAAAGTTGTATTCCACCTCAGTTAGTTAATTACAATCAATGAGTATGTTAATTTGTGTTTTTCAACTTTGTGTTTATGGAATACATTTACAGTATGGTCCCAGAATTGCGGTTGAAACATGATATAATTTTTCATATTCCTTTCATTTGAACATGATTGGAGTAGTTTTAGTGCATAACGTCAGTTTTAACCTATTAATTAACAAAAATAATCAAATGTGTAAAAATGTTTTCTGTGGTGCTGCAGAAAGAATCAGAAAAATTACGAACAGCAACATTAGTAACTGTTCATTTCTCTATATATGAAATTATACTACCTCTTGAAATAGCATATTTGATAACTGTCTAACTTTGGGGTGTGGATTGAAGTGGATGGTTAAATTGATTTGATTTTACACTGGTTAAAAAAACAATGAATTCAATGCACCTTGTTAACAAGTAGCAAGAGAAATGTCATGTGCACACAAAAAACTACAAAACAACTAACTAAATATGTTGGAAAACAAAATTCAGATACTGTTGAAATCGGCATCATTCTCAAAAACGGTGTTGAGTAACACATTTGCTTCTTTCTGGCTTATCTGCGCCATTGCCAAAGGTAAGATTATCTCCCGAGAGCAGGTTCTAGATGTCACAAAATCAGTATCTTCAACTGCTACACAGATGGAATGCTGCCTTGGGATGTATAGCACCCTGTGATGTTTCAGCATTGACTTCAGTTCTGTTAATAGAACAATAGATCATTTAAAAAAACATATCTCGTCACATAAATATTCAATATGTACTTTTATTTTTGTTAAAAATGTGCACAAAGGGTTTATTGTTCTACTTGTTGTGTGAATAGCATACATTCGTAGATTAATTGTGCAAATACAGCACATTTTGGTATTGACATTCATGCAACGCACGGGTAATCAACATATCACCCACCATTCTCATCGCATGATCTGATAGTTTTGCAACCACATTCCCTTTCTCAGCATCACAATCACTTTCCACATAAATACAGCCTAATACTTGCTCGTACTCAACCCTGAAGTGGGTAAATAAAGGTAGAAAAGCTTCTGGGTAGTGGTTTATTGCTGTCAGAAGCCCTAATTCATCCAAACTGTCACATAATTGCTCTATTGAACCACTTCGCTGTAATAGAGCATCATAAAATATGATGTCATTGCAAACTATCTCCTTGTTCTCGATCTATAGCAAGGAAGATGTTAATGGTCATTTACAGCACATAATAAAGTTTGTGTTCCAAATCTATTTTTAGATGACACAGATGCTTGTATGCATTTAATGCTGTATCAGTGACATTACAAATTGTATGTTCCGTGTAATCAATGCAAAAAGTTGTGAAGAAATATTGAATTAACATTTAATATTGGCTATTATCTTACTTTCGCAACATGCACAAGATGCATTGATACCACTGTTATTAAGCATATGATAAAGAAATGGACTAACATCTGCTTCGAATCTGAATTGTTAGAGGATATTTGTATACAAAACACATAACACGATTATGTGGATTTGCGAGCACTCTTGTTTAAGAAGACTACAAATGAGCTAGAAATATGAAGGGAATAACAAATGTACTTATCTAAAATACCAGAGATGCATGTAGGGCTTATTTGCATAAAACCTGCAAATGTAATTACATCTAGTTAGCTATGTAATTATGAAGACACAAGTTATGATTTTTCTTCTACCTTAGCTGTGTATCTAATTCCTGATGTAGAAAGGCAGTTCATTACGTCATCATTTTCCACAGTCTGTGCAGAGGATATCTGGAGTTGAGGTAGTTAGTTTATGGCATGAATTAGGTTCATACACTGTACCTTTTGAATTGCACATCTGAACTGAGGTCTGAATATGTGATGTATACCACAGCTTTGCTTTCTCCTGATGATATTTGCCAATACACATATGGTGATAAATATGGGAACCCGATTTCCTCTAAGAGAATGCTATGGACCAGAATTTTGCCTAGCAAAGCACTTGCACTAGAAACAGGCCTCAAATTGCCTGGTTCACCTTCAAACAAAAACACTTTATTGTTTTCTGAGAACTGATGTAAAATAGTAGTAAAACAGTTCCTACGTGGCCCACCAATATCTACTACAGGAGAGTTTTTATATGACACATTGATGTAATTACTGAGTTTCATGGTAGGATTCTTGTAATGTGCAATGCAAGAATTCCACATATTCGCGCTGTCGATGACAATACTACATGCATCCTCATCATGTATTTGTTTCTTCAGATGTTTGATCAAAGAACTTGCTATTGGTCCTGTTAGTAACATGTCGCAAGATTACTCCATACTTTGTTCAGTTAACATATAAATAAATTTGACAGCATCTGACTTGTAGTTTGGAAAAATGACTTTAAGTTCTTCCAGTCCAGGAATAGGATCCGAGCATGTAATAAACGTACCTGTGCTGGTATGTGAGGCACTAGCATCAGTATCTCTTGGCCTAGTATTCCGAAGAATTCGATGTGATAGATTATGCGTTGTTAATTGTGATTCATTACCAGGCCTTAAAGGAAAAGATGCACTAGTGCGACTTTATGAAGCATGCTGTGGAGTGGAGTCACCACAATCTTGTTCATATGAACTTACAATAGAAGGCCCAGGTACACACATTGGTTGTGTAGTTGTAATCCTATTTCATCACTAGCATTGGTATCTCTTGACCTAGTACTCCGAAGAATTCGATGTGATAGATTATGCGTTGTCACTTGCAATTTGTTACCAGGCCTTTAAGGAAAAGATGCACTGGTGCGACTACATGAAACATGCTGTGGAGTGGAGTCGCCACAATCTTGTTCATGTGAACTTACTATAGAAGACCTAGGTACACACATTGGTTGGGTAGTTGTAGGCTTAAGTCTACTTGTACTTCCATAAACACAGGAATTTATTCGCACACTATGTGCCATTGCACCAAACCTACAATGCTACACAGTCAACATCAGACAGTCTATTTGAGTGTGCCCATTTAACATTGGACGTCACTGTAGGGGAAAAGGTATGCTGCGTCATCTGTAATGATAACTCCACTAGAGGGATCATCTTGTTTTTTAAACTTAATTGCAGGCAAATCATCCTCTGATGTACTTGAACACTCAAAATTTCAAAATGAAATGTAATCTCCTGCCACTCGAATTATTTCTCCAATCTCATGCCTGACTTCAGATTCTGATGAGTACATTGAAGCAAACTGGTCAAAATTATGTTATCTTCACTTTTTGTGAATGTTGAAGGGGAATCAGAACCCATAAACTTTCAACTCTTTTTGGAATGTACTGCTGTCTACTTTTTTTTTGTCTTTGGATTGGTTTGTGTAACTAAAACCTGTTCGACGTGACGAACTCTGTTGTCTTAAACTTCTCACTGGCATCATTGTATCCCGGGCTTCATTAAGAACATATCCTAATCAAGATGGGGAATTAGTAGACCAAAATTTAAATACACCACTGCATTATGGAAATGGTTTAACCGTGACAGAAGTATGTTTATTGCGGCAGGAAACCACGAAGGAGTATTAAGGATGCTATGGTGTAGTATCGTTACCTTAGTGATTAATTCCATTTTGTCTAAGGGAAATGATAGTAGGATCATAGTGCTAATGTATAACCCAACAGCCCCCTTACCCTAAACAAAAGAGTAGTTTAACCAATTATACATGATAACCGCATTTGAATGCATGTGCAATAATGCACTTATCAATGCCACCCGGTACCCCCCCCCCCCGTACGGGCAAGGGTCGGGGTTTGACTATACTGCGGTATGCTGTCATATCCTCCCTATCTAAGGGGTCGGGGTTTGACCATAAGTTTCGATGTATAGTTTTAATTGCTCTGTTTTTAAAACAGAGCAATTAAAAATATATCCTCCTCTGAAAAGATGTTCACACAAACTGTAAAAGACTAGACACACTGTCCTTTGCCCCAGGTTATGAATTAATTTAGGTACACACCCCTGAGCTTGTAAGGAGGGAACGAGCTTATAAAGTGGTGTGCTTATAATGAGGGCAGACTGTACATGGAAATGTACATGCATGCGTAACGTCATCAAGTAGTGAAGACATAACCTTCGTGTATTTTTTGGGTGAGAACTGCAAGAATATCTGTTTTTATCCTGTGAACGAAATGGGTTGTGTGGAGGTGACCCTCTACCGTAACGCTCTTCTATCTGTATCAGTATGCTCAACTTCGCCGCCAAGAACGTCGCAGAATGCTGTCTTAATCACTTTGTCAATGGGCAGTCCCTCCTCCGCACTTGAAAATTTTAAGATTCTCCTATTGTCTCCCAAACACACTTTCTCTTGCGCCATACTTCAATACAAGTACATGTACAATAGTCAATAGCCACAGTAGGCGTGGCTATAATGTCAAATCCCCTATCATGTCAAACCGCCCCTACCTAAACACGTCACGCCGGTCAAATATTGTCAAATCCCCTCTTAATCCCGGCATCGCCCGTACGGGGGGGGGGGGGGGGGGGGGGGGGGGGGGGGGGGGGGGGGGGGGGGGGGGGGGGGGGTACCGGGTGGCATTGATAAGTGCATAATTGCACTGAAACATGGTGAAAGCAGATGTGCATACAGCTGTATAGCACCGTATACATGGAGGCGCTTCACACCATCCGCTGAGCGATGTCTCTTCCTAGTGGTCTGATTAGTTTCATCTGTGAGTGCGCTTTGTAGATTGGCTTTAAATGCGTAGGGCTGCTATCATGGTTTTCTCGCATATTGGCTGACTAAATATTATTAGATGACTTGATAATCTCATACAAAGCGAGCGCGAAGAATGTACACAGATGAAGTTGCAGAACTGTTGAACACAGCGAATTGTGACCGTGAAAAGCGCCAATGATTCTAGATAGTGGCGATGAATTCAGCTACCTAGATGAAGAAACTAATATTGCATACCATCAGATTGATGCACCAGGTACCAACGAAACTTAAATGTAATTTAGCACAAAACAAAAAACGAGGGCTGGCCACAGCCTTAGCATGACGACTGCATGCATTGAAGGTCCTGCTCTCCTGCTACTGAAGGGTGCTAGTTGTCATACCTACACAGGAGGTGTAAACATGTCATCTGTAGTGAGCACAGTATTGCCATGCAATGAGTATATAGCTGTGGTTACCTACCTATCACACCAAACACCCACAGTACACTACCACCACTATGTACACATCCCTCCTGACACTTTCAGTGCACTACCATGGCTATGTACACATCCCCCACACACCTCCAGCGCACTACTATGGCTATGTAACACAACCCCCCCACACACCTCCAGCGCACTACCATGTTTATGTAACACATCCCCCCACACAATTATAGCGCACTACCATGGCTATGTAACACATCCCCCCACACACCTCCAGCGCACTACCATGGCTATGTAACACATCCCCCCACACAATTATAGCGCACTACCATGGCTATGTAACACATCCCCCCACACACCTCCAGCGCACTACCATGGCTATGTAACACATCCCCCCACACACCTCCAGCGCACTACCATGGCTATGTAACACATCCCCCCACACACCTCCAGTGCACTACATCACGTACTACCATGGGTAACTACGCAGCATAGAGAAGTACCCTGCAACCCATCATCAACAGGACTAAATACAATGACAGCGTATTGTCCATGTATCCTTACCCATTCCCCATTCCATACTTCCACCCCAAAATACTTGCTTACCACTTTCTATTTGAATTACAAGTCTCCACTGCCAGCATCGTCAACTAGTGCGTCTCATAATAATGTCTTTATCAATGCACTTGACATCTTCCCTATGTCGTACCCCTACCGGCATCGAAGCACACACACATTGAAGTTCTCTATACGCGTACACAACAAGCTGTTATGGTTCCATATTTTCAATATCTTGGATGTTTTGGCAATGCACTCTCTAACACTCTCTCCATGCACCTAACCTATCAACAGATGTAGTGTCCGCATAAAAATACTTACATTGCAAAACATGACCACTGTTTCCATTATCCCGTGGTACATCATATTCAAGTCAAGCAGAGCTTCTGTGCAGAAGATGCCATGCCATTTGCTAATACTAGCTCCAAATAACAATTCACTACCAACTGCGTGCATGTAGGATGCATTCACTTCTAAGAGTGGTTTTCTCAAGTTACGCAGTATAAAGTCGTTCTGGTCCCTTGGAGACTCTAAAAAGAATTCTAATCTAAAATACCTAGAATAACAGTGCTTTGACAACACACCCTTCTAAACAATCCGCGTGGATAATAACGCTTAGTGCCACTCCCATGCACTTACTTTGTGTTTTCATTTTTCTGCATCACAGCGACCGTGTCAACTAGAGCGTCACTGTGGAATATGTGGATCCAAGCATTCCTATGTTGTACTAACAATCGCTTGGCAGTGCCGTAGGTTCTAACCACTGATACGACTGATTTTATAACCTTGCACATCGAAAAGTCGATCCGTTCAAAAGTTATCACGCTCTAAGTCACATGATAATCTAAAAATACAGTTTTGAATTCGGCAGTTACGCAACACGCATCATTTCACGGTTAAACCGTTAGTAATTAAATTTACTGTCAACAACATATCATATCTGGTTAGCTTACGATGTGCATAAGGAATACATTTGGACCTCAAATCCGCTCTCTCTCCAATTCGTGTTATTCCTAAATCATTTAACTATGCATCAGACAGCAGTTTCACAGTGGCCGGAAGGTTAATAGTACATAATTATTTCTAACATGGTTCAATAAACCTATACGTCTGGCACTAGTGAAAATGAAAATACTGTAAAATAATTGTAACACACTTTTCACTACAAAAATACATGTAAATAGACATGATCCCTGAGATTGTACTCAGTATGAAACACCCTCAAATACACAGGCAAATATACTGTAGCAGTTCAATTTTTTTTTTCAATATTGCTAAAGTTAACATGAATTGAACTTCATATTGCAAAATATGGCAAATGGCAAATGTAGATATGGGTACAATATTTAGCACATGAAGTAATTTGCAGATTGCCATATTTATTTCTTGCTGTGCATCATACTTCGTCTCACATTATATGCAAATGCTACATTTTCTGCTGCATTAATGTAATTTAAACATTACATTCCATTTGGAAATATGCAAATCCAGTTTACAAACAATACCTTCATTGCTTCAGAAATGACATCACCTAAAAATAATTATACAAGAAAGGTGTATGTTAAAAATGTATCAGATGGTGGGGCAGCTGGATCATAACATACATACTGTACATATCTTGTAGGAAAGTAGCTATGTATTTTTAATTTTTGAAAATTCATGACCTGTACACATATTTGAACTAAGCCTTCCCATCTTGTTCTATGACTGTATTCTTCGTCAGAATTCAATGCAAGATTTGAATTAATTCAATGGTGTCGCAAGGTTGTGACCACATGCAACATAAACATGTACAAAATGTATAAATTATAAGAACTAGACCAGCATATAACAAAACTGGCTTAATTATGTTACAAGCATTTCATAGCACCTCTACATACAAAAGCATGAAGTGGATACAAAAGCTTTTAAACTTCACACAGATGTATTAGCTACTAAGGTTTACTAACCTATGAACTGTGAGGTATGAGGTGTTCCTAAAATAATCATGAAGCATGCTGTGTATAAAACATTAAAACAGTAATAGAACTAAGTTTAATTTAGTGAGTGCATCACCCATGCAATTTGGTTCAGGCATAAATGCCACCATTGGAGTAACTTTACATGGCATTGTGTCTAAGAAAAGGGACCTAACTCAAGATGTCAAATTTGTTCTTTTAATTTACATTCTAGAAGTCTGAAATGTCCTATAAAAATTGCTTCTTGAACACAGAGTATTTGTCATGGAGTTGTAAGTCTTATACATTTCAAAGCAGGCATTACATTTCTATTGCATAGTAGACATTTTACAATGTGTGCGCTACTTTTCCTTTTCGTGGAAACGATCCCACATATAATCTCATAACATTCAATTAATACTGTAACTGACAGGCAACATGGCAGCTGCAGAATTCTTAATACGGTTGACCATATAAACTTTAACACCAATCATGTTCACATATTAACATCACATCACTTGAAAATGTTGTACGAGTATCACAGGAATGCACATTGCATCACATTCACTTTTCAAACACAATACTTCAATACAGTGTCAGCATCATAGTTAGCAATGAACACACTGCCATCTCTGGGATCTAGTGCAGTACACCAGGGATTGTTCAGATTCCCCACTGTGTGGATCTTGTTCTCTTCAGGATCATAGATGGAGAGACAATGACCCCTAAACTCACTGACAAGGCTGTAGCCTTCACCATCAATGGCTATTCCAATGGGACAATTAAGATCACCATACATCCTGACATAGACACCTTCTTTGGTAAACACTTTGATAGTGTTTGAACCATTGGCTGCAACATGAATGTTTCCCTGGTGGTCCAAGGCAAGACTGGATGGAGAGCAAAAACAATGATTGCCTGAGCCGTTACCATCTATGGTTAATAACCAACCACCATTTTCATTGAATATTTGTATCCTATGGTTATTATAGTCAGAGACAATCAGTTTGTTGTTGGAGTCAATGATGACACCCCATGGCCAATTGAACTGTCCCTGACCTGATCCCTGCTGACCAAACTTATGAAGGAACTTTCCACTTGAGGTAAGCTTCTGTACACGATTGTTATAAGTATCAGTAACATACATCACATCTCCCTTGATGGATATACCAGATGGGGAAGAGAACTGATCATTACCACTTCCATAACTACCTATGGTAGTCTTCAGTTGACCTACTTGATCAAACATATAAATGCATCCAAAATTGCTCCCTACATAGATGTCTCCATTGTCATGGATGGCTACACATAATGGCCCATTACACTGGATCACTTGATGGGCACTACATAAGGTATGGTAGTCACGTTTAGGCCTCACATCAAGGTCATTAGGGCTATTCTGTACATGATGACCATCCATTGTGATGAGGAGCTGGTTAGGACCAGCAGTTTGAGGGGTGAGGGTGATGGTGTAGGTACCATCCCTGTGGTCCTCCACCTCTCCATACACAACTGCTCCATTATGAGTCTTAGACCTCATCTCACCCTTCACCTCTACACCGCCATGTGGGTACTCCTCCCCATTTGAGGTCTTGTATTGTACCTTAACATGGTACTTGGTCCCCACCTTGGCTACTGACGTGGACTTCCATGTGCTTGAATGATAAAAATCTAACACATTTCCTAATTTCGACAGTTTTCGTATAAGATCATCTGTTTGCACAGACACAGTTATGTTGCTGTGTTGGTTTGGAGTGAGGGAAATGGTCTGGACCCTCTTGAGGGTGGCCTGCAGTTCAGTGGGTATAAGTCCTCCCAATGCTACAATCTCATGGTCAGTGTGGGTTTGCAGGATCTGGGATGCCATCTCAGAGTAGTGACCAATGTCTCCAACCATCTTTTCAAACTGTTCCTTTTGGAGGGTCAGAGCTCTTGTCTTGGACAGTGAAATGGCCTCCAACTCTGACAACAGAGTCTTTTTCCTTTCTTCCAATCTTTGTTGGAGTGTTTCAAAGGCTTTATTGATGGCCAATGAAGCATTTCTTTTGGAGATCACCACTTGTTCTATCATCCTGTTATTCTCATCCATGGCTCCAGTCAGCTTTGTCACTACCTCTATTGCATCTTCAAGCGCTCCTGTGATTTCCATTTGATGGGTCTTTGCTACTGTGGATATTTCCTTCACAGTGTGGCTTTTGTGGGTAGCTGTAGTGCACTGAAGGCATACCAGCAAGCTACAAGTCTCACAATAAAAATTCAAGTTATTGTTCCCATGGTTAGGCTGAGAGCAGTAATGATCTCTTGGCTTCATGGTGGTATGCAGCTGTCGGGCTCCCTCCTGGTCTAGTCCAACCATATTGTGTTTGGAAAGATGGCGACCAGTTCTATGGCACTCATAAGCCACCTTGCATAGGAACTGATGACATGTACAACAGAAAACCACTGCAGGACCATTGTCCCCATCTATGCAGTGGTCACATGCTACATCACTGTTGTTCACCATCTTGGACATGTACCCTGCTACCTCTACTTCAAATCCAAGATGGAGGTTCTGAGAGAGAACACTGGCCCCTCCCACTGGGATGCTGGTGTTTCGTTCACAGATGGGACATTGGAACATTGGTTGGGAACCACTTTTCCCTATCCCATGATGGATACATTGTAGACAGAAGGAGTGCAAACATGGCAGAATTCTTGGATCATTGTAGGGCTTGGAGCACACAGCACAGGTAATGTGTGGAAAGGGTTTCTCCATAGCTACAATGTTGGTAATGAAGTAGTCTATTAATTTGAAATGAAGCATATGAATTGTTTGTACTATTGCAGTACAGAATCAAGAAAGTTACTGTCATGGACCAGATGAATGTATGTTACTTTATAGTCACCAATGGGCAGGGCCTCATGCAAGTAAAAACCATTGACTGTAGGCACGTAAGTGGTAATGTATTGATTTAACCTGTCAGGGACACCTGACATGAGGTTTGCTCAAGCAGGGTTATGCCTGCCTACCAACATGGTAAGACACGATTAATTGCTATTTATAGCAGTAGTGGAGATTGCCATAAGAATTAATACACGATACTACACAAATGGTCACTAGCGCAATCACTACTACGATAAATCCTCGATTGTATCGCAGTTTACCATTATTATTTCCACGCAGGTAGGCCGCCTGTATTTGCTGATCGTAGTGTTTAGTGTACGCCCTCCATGTACACAGGGAAAAAATAGGTCAAATCAAAATTTTGATTTTATAAAGGATTTTAAATCGTCTATAAAATCATTGTGTGATTGAACAATAAAATCAAACGCGTGTGATTTTTACTGTTCAATCACGTAATGATTCCAAAATGATTCTACGCGTTTTTTTCCTGTGAGGGTGGTCCCTTCACAAACCTTTGACACTAAATGTACACAACTTCCAGTCTGTGGTAAAGCCAATTCTGTTATGTGGCTACTAGACACTCCTAGCTAATGAAAGAGAGACTATAACATTACAAATACTTCATCATGATGAGTGTGACATTTAAGGTACTGACCATAATGGGAGAAAATACCTATTCATAACCACATGTGTGCAATTTAAATTATAAATTATGATACTACACAGGGATTAGTTTAGTCAAACATTTCCATACCAGACACACATACATGTTCCGAGACCTAGCCATCCATTCTATGGTCTTTATTTTATATCAATTCAGTCCTCTGATGTCCCCAGAAACATGTGGCCGCATCAACAGTACTTCATGTGCTGATATGGCACACCAGTCATGTTGTCCTCCTCTCCTTCCTCCCACTGCTAATCACAGTGCATATACACGTAGCTACCTGCCAAGTTATGCATCATCGTAAGTCCAATGCAAAGTACATAACTGGATGGAATAATGAACCGATTAACGCCAGAATATTTTTTATTATCTGAAGTAGAGTTGTGTAAAATCAATGAGGCAGCAGAGGTTGGGCAGTAGGAAGTGGGGTTTTAACAATATGAACTAAAGACGTGAACACGAATAACTTCAAATTGGTATAAAGTACAAAGGCTCTGGAAGAATTCTTTGATTAAACACATCTTTGATGCAGAAATGCATCTCTCAGCTTTAATCGGTTAAAGCATTTGAGACAGCCTACATTACCTTATACAACAGATGATACCGTATTTGTACAATAAAAGTTCAAACTCCCATGCGCGATGGAGAACAATCACATGTCACTCATTTATCTCATTTTTGTACTACATCAAGAGATAATATATCATCGTTGCCACATCTAAAGCTCAAAACCTGTGTAATGGTTACTTGTGTCCAGGAAAATCACACAACCATAACTGAGATTCTGGCTGCCACTATCGCTAGCAAGTTGTCTATTAAAGAGCTGTAATGATATTTAAAACAAGTTGTTCATACAGATATATATCCATGTCAGACAAATAGCACAAGAGGCTCTCTGAAGAAGAAAGCTGTGCAGCTCACACTATAGAGCTGTCGCATTTCAGAGGTTCATACTATATCAAAATCAATAGAATGTCAATCGGGGAACATAACAGTTTACATTACAAGTGCAAATGAGAATCGGATTCAATGACAAAGTGAAAGACTTTGTCTCAACTGTCCATTTGTACAATTCATGATTTCACTTCATCATAATGCTATGTTAGGATAATATTTCTCCTGTAGTCCTGCATGTGCATACCAATGAAATTAGTGAAATTTGCACCCATTAATAACCCATGACCACATGTGACCTTGAAAGCACACCCAGCATGTAGAGGGTACTTCGTGTCTCGCAAGAGGTTACTATGTGTCGTCTCAGAGAGCGCATGGTTGAGAATATCCACATGTCCACTACCCACTACCCTTGGACAAAGGATACTGCACACTGGCCCCCGCCTTCCACAGCTAACCACAGTGAAAATTTGACCCAATGGGCCTGCGAACCACCTGCCATTTAGGGGGCCAGCAGATCAGAGATAACACAGTAAGTGGATTGGAAGTGGATCACATGCACTATACCTATGCGTGGGACATCCGAGGTAGTGATAATCACACCTCTGAATTTGTGAAAAGGGGTGCATTTTTGGCGAAGGCCCATTTGATTTTCTCTTCAATCTCTTAAACAGTAAGCTAACAGCAAAACATTCAACAAATAGCACTATGAATACTGATTTGACCAATGCATACTTTTTATATTATCCTAATTCATAGCTCTTGTCTTTCCACTTGAAAGTAGTGAAAGTATGGGGAATTGTTTTTTGCCCGAGTAAATGCTTATTTTGGCTGAGATGTTTTGCCGTCTGTTGCACAGCAAGACCTTCCTTAGTATGCTTGTTTCAATACCACTAGATGTGAACAGTGCTATGGTACACAGGCCATGTCTTCAAGTGTGGCTACTATAATGCTGGAAAGAGGCACTTAAAATTATTGTTATAAATAACCTTTTTTTCAGGCATGGGGGATCGAAATTTACATTTGTCTGCTTGTCTAAACACAGAGATGCTCAGACTGAAGCGATGCATCTCCACTTACAGTGTCATTTCTCCTATCCACATTTGTGAAGGGCTGTTTATCTATCACTTCAATTTCACACCAGTTGTCTATGCTCCATAGTGAGAATATTTGCCGTTTTGGATGATGGCAAACCTGGTGTCACTGTGTCATTGACTTTTAACAAACAGCTGAAACTGAATGGAGGGCTATGATTGCATTGAAAAGATTAAATCCCAGTCTGTCTTCCATACTCGCCTAGAACACATAGGATGTGTTCAAAGGTTACATCAGTGAAGCTTTGCATAGGTAACCCAGATACTGGTTTGGTAAAGATGTGGAAGAAATATAGTTCTTCACTGCATAGTTGTACTGTTACGTGAGCTATCTAGCATAGGCATCAAAACAGGGGGCGGGGGGGAGTATCTGCCCCCCCCCCCCCCCACATGTTTTGCGTAACTAATTAATGCACAGTACTTTTTCCGTGATGTGATAATAGTAACTAAATTGACCAACGTTTGAGCATGAAGCGTTGCAATAACTCCATAACTGACTTTTTTTGCGAAGAAGTCGTGTGTGACCAGATCTGAGATTTCCACGGATCGTGTGCCATCCAGCACAGATGAGCCAACCATTGCCACGGCACCTTTAGATGAGTTTTCCTACATGTATCTGTATCAGACCTAGTTCAGAGCCAACTAACACTTCTGCATCACTTGTCTCTTCCATTTCAAATGCGTTTCCAAATTCAGGGGTGCGCTATACTGTCAAGTACAGCATCAACTCTGCTCGAATTCTACAAGACGGATATTGATGGGAAATAGTTGGTTTGGCAGATGAACTTGCTAGCGGATCTTGTAGCTGAAATGAGACAAACATCACTCGCATTTTCCAGCTTGAAGAGTGTCACTAACGTTAGGACACTCATAGATATTGTGAACACACTCCCTCTGACTGTTGGCATCTTTTCAGAGATAGCCAAATTGTTGAAAATATTTTCCAGCAAGAGCTGAAAGGTCAAACACAAACTATTCCCCAGAGCCAGCATGGCATGCTCCAAGCGTCATACCCTCTGGGCTTAGGTTAGCTTAAGGCGTTGGGTCGGGCTGGATTGACCAAGAGCTGTTCCCGTTTGGCTACATTTGTAAGGTTGCTCCCTTACCAGTTGGGTAGGGGAGTGGTACATGGGCAAGTCTAGGCTGGTATGGGCGGGGTCCACCCCTGTATATATTTTATACGGGTCCAGTGGATGACGAAGGCGTGGTCTCTCTCTCTCTATATATTCTTACGCACTATCTGTCATGGAGTTGTAAGGCTCTGGATTTTTAATTAGCCATATATGGCTAATTAAAAATCCAGAGCCTTGGCTTACACATTTCAACGCAAGCGTTACATTACTATTGCGTACTTGAAATGTTATAACGTGTGCACTACTTTCCCTTTTCGTGGAAACGATCCCACATATAAATTCATAATATTCAATCAATACTGTAACTGACAGGCAACATGACAGCTGTACGTTTCCCAATACAGTTGTTCATATAAACTTTAATACCAATCATGCTCACATATTTACATCACATCCACTTGAAAATGTTCTACGAGTATCACAGTAATGCACATTACATCACATTCACTTTTCAAACACAATATTTCAATACAGTGCCGGTTAGCACAATAGTTAGCAATGAACACACTGTTATCTCTGGGATCTAGTGCGATACCATAGGGATGTGTAAATGGTTATTGGGTTCTTTACATCAGTGAAACTTTGCATCCAGCACAGATGCACCAACCATTGCCATGGCACCTTTAGATGAGTTTTCCTACATGTATCTGTATCAGACCTAGTTCGAGCAAACTAATACTTCTGCATCTCTTCCATTTCAAATGTGTTTCCAAATTCAGGATCGCTATACTGTCAAGTACAACATAAACTCTGCTCGAATTCTACAAGAGGGATATTGATGGGAAAAAGTTGGTTTGGTAGATAAACATGCTAGTGGATCTTGTAGCTGAAATTAGACAAACATCACTCGCATTGTCCAGCTTGAAGAGTGTCACTTAGATATTGTGAATACACTCCCTCTTACTGTTGGCATCTTTTCAGAGGTAGCCAAATTGTTGAAAATATTTTCCATGAAGAGCTGAAAGGTCCTTTTCCACATTGAGAAGGCTTAATCCCTATCTGAGGTCCACCATGACCCAGGAAAAGCTAAATAATGTTATGCTTCTCCATTGCCATAAACAAAAGACAGATGATATATTATAGTGCAGGGACAATTTTTCGGTGTGTTCTAGTTACGATAAAAACTTTAAGCCTCCCCCCCCCCCCCCCCCCCCCCCCCCCCATTGACGCTACTGCCAAGGATGCGCTAGCGTTAAGTGCGTCTACTTCTAATCCCGCTACTATATACTGTCTCTAGTATGATACAACGAGAACAAGCCACGAGCAGTAATTCACCCTTAAGGGTGAATTACTGCTCGTGGCTTGTTCTTGGCGCTTCCTTTTCAGTCGGGTTTGAAGCTTCAAACCCGACTGAAAAGGAAGCGCCACTGTCAGAAAATCCTTTTTCGGATCGGTTAGCAAAAACACGGACACCCCATCGTCCACTTCCCACCAATCCTTCCTCTCCCTTTTTACAAATACGTACGCGTTTTTTGGCTCCAATGTTTCCATATGTGCGATTCGTCTTTAGCGGTCGCGTGACTGCACACATCTTCCATCTTCCACACATGAACACCCTCAAGCAGCCTACTGTGGTGTCTGCCTTTGCTAACGCTGCCTCTATGATCTACGTGCCATAGGATCCCGATCATACATGGATGCCTTCTGCAATGCGACCTGATATTTTTTGAGTCACGGATGCTCAATCTTCTATCGCAAATAACTGACGTTTGGAGTACCTTATCATTAATTGTTATTGCACAAGCTTGGTCATGTGCCAACCGGATTGTGTGCGTGCAATGTAGAAACCCCCGCCCATGACCCAAACAATGCACCGCCCATGACCTAAACAATGCACCGCCCATGACCCAAACCAAGAGCAGTATATTCAAACCCCTTCTAAATTGTGCTCGCCTCTAGAGAAATACTAGGCCTACAATTCGATCATCTTTACCTGTTCTTGGCTCCAATGTTGCCATCTGCGGACACAGAGGGGGGGGGGGGGGGGGGTCGAGTGTGATTATGAATATCCTAGCAGGTACATTTTTATTCAATGTTTTCATCTGCAGTGTTCAGCGAGGGAGTCGAGATGATATTTTAACCATATATGGCCTTAGTAAGACCACACATGGTGATTATGAATATCCTAGCAGTTAAAGATTGGTGTGAGCGAATTAGACTAAGTTGTGCACATTTTAGAAGAGTTTGAACCGTGTTTGTTTTTCGTAGTGTCATTAGGCGGTGCATATGGATCATGGGTATGGACCCTTTTCCTGTGTCATACGACCGCTGCGAAATACGACACAATATAAATTAATACACGCCCGCCATATTAGTGCACAGCTTTACGGAAATATCCGAGTGACGAACAGAGTCTATAGTGAAAGATTTCTCACTTGTTCTATTGAAATAATATGGAACGATTGAGGGGTAGGGGGAGGGGGATGGGATCAAAGGGATCTACGTTTTGTTCGACATTGCATCATATGGAGGTTTGAGTTTGTATGACCTACTGTTTAGTCAGTCTCTCGAAGATTGATTGTCACGTCATTGCCAGATATTTCGGACATCGACCCATAACTCTTGCTAGTAACATCACTTGCATTTTCCAGCTTGAAGAGTGTCACTAACGTTAGGACACTCATAGATATTGTGAACACACTCCCTCTTATACTGCTGGCATCTTTTCAGAGGTAGCAAAATTGTTGAAAATATTTTCCAGGAAGAGCTGAAAGGTCCTTTTCCACATTGAAAAGGCTTAATCCCTATCTGAGGTCCACCATGACCCAGGAAAAGCTAAATAATGTTATGCTTCTACATTGCCATAAACAAAAGGCATAGTATGTATTTTAGTGCAAGAAACAATTTTTCGGTGTGTTCTAGTAACGATAAAAACTTTAAGCCTCCCCCCAGACGTCACTGCCAAGGATGCGCTAGCTAAGATAATCAGTGTTAAGTGCGTCTGCTTCCAATCCCGCTACTCTACTATGATACAACGAGAACAAGCCACGAGCACTACTTAACCCTTCAAACACGACAGAACCACTGTCAGAAAATCCTTTTTCAGATCGGGTAGCAAAAACACGGACACCCCATCAGTTCCATCGTTCACTGTCCACCAATCCTTCCTCTCCCTTTTTACAAATACTTACGCGTTTTTTTGCTCCGTTTCCATGTGCGATTCGTCTTTAGCGGTCGCGTGACTGCACATCTTCCACACCTGAACACCCACAAGCAGCCTAATCCCGATGACTGTGGTGTCTGCCATTGCTAACGCTGCCTCTATATCTACGTGCCATAGGATCCCGATCATACATGGATGCCTTCTGCAATGCGACCTGATATTTGAGTCACGGATGCTCAATCTTCTATCGCAAATTACTGACGTTTGGAGTACCTTATCATTGTTATTGCACAAGCTTGGTCATGTGAACTTCTTGCCAACCGGATTGTGTGCGTGCAATGTAGAAACCCCCTGCCCATGACCTAACAATGCACCGCCCATGACCTAAACAATGCACCGCCCATGACCCAAACCAAGAGCAGTATATTCAAACCCCTTCTAAATTGTGCTCGCCTCTAGAGAAATGCTAGGCCTACAATTCGATCACACCCACCCTCTTTACAAATATTTACCTGTTCTTTGGCTCCAATGTTTCCATCTGCAGTGTTCAGCGGACCATATATGGCCTTAGTAGATTATGAATAGCCTAGCAGGTACATTTTTATTCAATGTTTTCATCGGCAGTGTTCAGCGAGGGAGTCGAGATGATATTTTAACCATATATGGCCATAGTAAGAATATCCTAGCAGGTGAAGATTGGTGCCGTGAGCGAATTAGACTAAGTGTTCTCAATCATAGAGGCGTGCACATTTTAGAAGAGTTTGAACCGTGTTTGTTTTTCGTTGTGTCATTAGGCGGTGCATTTGGATCATTGGTATGGACCCTTTTCCTGTGTCATACGACCGCTCCGAAATACGACACAATATACATTAATACACGCCCGCCATATTAGTGCACAGCTTTACGGAAATATCCGAGTGACGAACAGAGTCTACAGTGGAAGATTTTTATTGTTCTATTGAAATAATATGGAACGATTTAGGGGTAGGGGAGGGGGGGTGGGATCAAAGGAATCTACGTTTTGTTCGACATATTGCATCATATGGAGGTTTGAGTTTGTATGACTTACAGTACTGACTCACTCTCACGAATTGGTCGTGAGATTTTCGACCTATTCTCACGATGTCACCACGACCAAGTCCCCATTTCTCACGATCGCCGGTATATCATGTTTCAATAATATTACAATTAATATCAATTGTTCAACAACTATACAGTCCGTTACGTACGTACGTAACTAGGGCAGCTATGTATCGCATCAAATTCTAACTTGAATGGAAGAAAGAGTTTCCTTGGATCACTAGTGCGAGTGATCCTTACAGGTAAGGCCTATCCACCGTTACGCAATAAACCATTTGTATTCCCATAAATTTGACATCTGTACGTTTTACCATAGATATTAGAGTAGACTCTAATATCTATGGTTTTACCTCTAGATTTCGCTGCAATATAATATATGCAATAAAGTTGTTAAATGCAGCCACATGGGAAAACCGATATTACGAAACACAGCCAAACAAAGTCACACATTGATATTGCAAATACTAAAGTGAACCAATCTAATTAGACTTTACATGTACTGATGCCTCATCACAATTATCAATGCAGTGCATTGAATCTGAAGTTAAAATGGCAGTACTTGTTGCAATTGCATTTAATGACTGTTATCACCTGCTATAAGAACTCTATTTTTCTAAAGTGGCCTCAGTGTCATTCTGCCAGAACCAAAGCAATCAGTATACTTAATATTGCTGTAGCTACGCACTGAATTTCTGTACTGGTGAAGCACATGAAGTGCCATGCTTTTTCCCTAGCCATTGATGATACTAATGATTGGGAGTTACAAAAGATGAACCCTATTACTGTGCGAATTTACGACAACAGTGTGTGTAAAGTTGTGACACATTTTTTAGATACGTGTACGACTACTAGTGCTACAGCAGAAGCAATATTTAATGCCATGGATCACAAATTAGTCTCATTATTGGATGAAGATCCTCCTTGGCTTTGGTGTACATCATTTGGAGTGGACAACACTTCTGCATTGGCTCACGTAATTCTTTAAAAACCCGAATTAAAATTAAGAACCCTTCTGTTCATATTAGTGGTTGCAATTGTCATACCATCATAATGCAGCTCAAAAAGCAAGTGAAATGTTTGTTGATGGCACGAACTTTGATGTTGAAGAATTAGTAATAGATCTTTATTATTGGTTTGACAAGTCCACCAAGCGCACGAATGAACTGCAGTCTTTTTGTACATTCTGTGATATTAGCTACAAGTCACTTGTTAAACATATTACAACAAGATGGCTTAGTTTAGAAATTGCAGTTATAGGGCTTTGAAACAATTACCTGGCTTAATATCATACAATTTAAGCAACTCAAAACAGCTTTAGAAAATCCTATGGCAGAAGTGTACCTCCTTTTTTACCAAGCTACCTTGCCAGCTTTCACACATGCAAATAAATTCCTTCAGCGTGAGGAACCCATGTTTCACTTACTGACGGCTCATCTTCTCCATTTGTACAAAATTCTGTTGGGTAAATTTGTTAAACCTACTGAAGTTTCTGCAAACTTGAATAACCTCAGTTTCATTGACTACGCCAACAGATGTAATCAAGTTGAGGACAGAGAACTAGTCATTGGATTTACTACATGACAAACCATTATGAAACTTTGTAATGAAGGCAGTATAGATAAACAAAGTTTGTCAAATTTTTACAAGTCTGTTAGACAATTTTTCACATCAGCAATGGACTATCTAATTATGTGGTGTCCCTTGGGTGAAGAAATTCTTGGTCATGCAGTTTGGATTGACTTTGAAAGAAAAGTAGATATAACATTTGAAGCGGCTGCTTTCCAAGTATTATAGGTGACATAAGCCATGACAATCTCAATGAACAGTTTCTTCAATACCAATTTATGTCTACAAATGATCTTCCAGAAAATTTAAAGGAGGCATGCCATTATACTGATGATGATCATCCCTGTAGAATTGACGCTCTTTGGAATTACTTGCGCTCAGTTAATAAACCAGGAACTAAAGTACCACAATTTGACCTTTTGTTTCAAGTTGCAGAAACAATTTTGACCATACCACATTCCAATGCAAGTGAAGAAAGGATATTTTCATACATTTCCAAATGTAAGACACCCAGCAGGAGTTCATTTCATTCCCACTCACAACACCATTCTATAACTTTGGCCTGTGCAGAGGCAAAGGTCCACTGAACAATTTTTCATTTGGCCTCATCTTTATTATATATTTAATTAAATTTTTATGTGCATTTGTTCTCAAGTTTGAATTACAATAATGTGACAAAAACAAAAACAAAAAGGAGTTCACTTCATCTTGATGGATCACTGTCATCCATTATGGTATTAAAGACCCACATCAGTGACCCTCTTGAATGGAAACCTGCAAAAGAAGTGCTTGAAAAAGCCAAACGGAAAGGCAGTAGAACAGAATGAAGAAGCTGAATTAAAATTGTTGTGCATCTGTTTATTGCGTGTGCACCTGTTTATTGCGTGTGCACCTGTTTATTGCGTGTGCACCTGTTTATTGCGTGTGCATTATTAAAATTTGGCCTGGGGATGGGTAGGTTGCATAATCTATGGTTGCATATTCTCACGACGGGTAGTATTGGCAAGTTGGCAGGTCTGTACTGTATTAGTCAGCAGTCTCTCAAAGATTGTTTGAATCATTGTCACGTGATAATGAAGACTGTCCTGTAACCATTTATTTACTTCATATGAAAGTTAGTTATAGGCTGCAATATGAACATTTATTTAGTGTTTATATTAATTAGTATTCAAGTATACTACAATTGCATATACACTAATTCAAGATTTGTCGCTGAAGTGGCAGAAACTTGTAAACATTATAGCAATGGTGAATGTTCAGATTTAGGCTGGAGGTGTATGGTAGTTGGTGATAGGAAGCCATCGACACCCCCTGCATCCTTGGCCAGTCGTACTGCAGTAAACTCGGATCATCCGGCCCCAATGAGCGGTATTTCATTGAACTAATTAACAACTAATTAACAGCCAATTAACAGAGTCACACATCTGTACTTCGCGGGTAGGGTGTGTAAGGTCTGTGTGCCTTTCCGCCATGTCGATTTCTCTATTAATGGCACTCTTGTTTGTCCATTTTATTGCCATTTTTTGATCTTTCGTTTAATGACATAATCACATTTTGCCAGACATTCGCCTCAATTTAGATGGCAGCTTGGATTGGGAAGTCCAGAATTCGAACCATTGCGTAAAATGGTTCAATTATTGGTTTTGTCACATTTAAATATTTTGGAAAATCGAATATTTGAAATTTTGGTATGGAACCGAAGTGAGTCCGGAATGGAATCGGGCTTTCTAATAACTACGAAGCCACACCTATATCCCGGTTGTAGCTGCATATATACTGCGGGTTCTAGCTCCGCGAGACTATACGCGCGCGAGTGAGAAACTATATAGAGCCTGAATTATTCATCATCACACACACACGCACACACACACACATGTACACACACATGCACACAGACGCACGCACACACACTCCAATTGCGCGGTACATGCTTGGATCTTGAATTAAGTGTCGTGAACACGATTAACAGGACACCGATCGCCCCGCGGTAAATTTAGCAAGCGCGCGTATTAGGCCTCTATGAATATTCCAAAGGCGAATAATCATTAGTGAAACTGCATACGCTTAGAAAGCTACGACAGCAAAGATAATGCATACTCGTTACCCTTGGCCTCATTCGATCGGACATATATTTCGTATTATGACCTTCTGAACCAGAATACATATATTTGTGTAGCTTGGTTTAATTACATCATTAACGGTATCGTCATAGCATAAGCAGACGAGTCGCTAGATATTGCTTGAGCGTGGCATTTTTGACAAGAACCGTTACGCAAGCGATCCAGAAAGCAAGAAGTCTTACAAAAAGGCCCGGGGCCTTCAATCTTTCGTAAGTTAGTAGTAACTAGCCAGGGGTCTGGTGTAGAACAGAATCTAGTGGTCAATATTGGTATACGTAATATGCATGACGTCATGTACTAATAGGCATGTTGCGCTCCCACTGCATACATTTTTAAAATGAGTGGAACAATATTATATATATAAAGTGAAATATAGTAATTACATGAAATCATGTAATCCATGCTAGTCAGTGATCCTCGTTTGAGGGTGAGTGTGTATGCATAATTATCCAACTTTCAACCCTTACACAGAACCATATACAAAGCATGTCACACAGCACAACCACATGCGACCCACTGCCTTAGAAAGTGTATTGTGATGTCACATTTATTCTTCTTTCATATAAATGGCTTCTTTCATATAAATTGGGCAAAAGTGTCACTGGTCACATTAACTCATTATTTATTTACATAATAAAAATCAATATTAGAATACATACACATGAGTACAATCTTAAATATAGCCTATAGTTAATGTTAATTCAAAATACATCTGGTGAGGATGGCCCTCAATAGATGGAGGTTGAGTCTGCCATAGATGTCTCTAAGTACAGCCGACTTGGGCCTGCATGTAAACGTGGCAAACCGAGAAGCCAGCTGTGAGAAGGCTTCAACAGCTTCATTTCCCCATGCACCATAAGTACCTGCTATCAGGGGAACACACAACCAGCCGAGTTCTTTGCATTTTGCATCATTGGCCCTGTGCTTTCTGCCTTCACTGGCAAGGGCAGCTGATCCTGAAGACACTCCCGCTTCCATAAGGGTATGTGTGTTGAGCGGAGATATCAAAAGCAGCTGTCTTGCCTGTTGTCCAGTTAGTCAACAGAAGGTCAGCAGGATGGGTGTGGCTGTGATCGGCTGTGGGCAGCTTCCACTTGGATGCCAAGATGGGCCCGGTGGCATGTTTCAGCCAGAACATCACGAAGGGTGTTGTGTAATACCACCACATCACCGCCACGCTTACAAGTGGTGGCATGATGTCCCAGAGGTTCAAGGCATTGCCAGGGCAAAGTGCACACTGGGTTCCCTGGGAAGTGTCCATACCAAGCCACCATTTTATGGCAACTTCATGGACTGGTGCATCAAGATGTAGGCCCAGCCCCTGTGATGGTAGAACAGACAGCCAGGATGATGCATGTGGTGCGGAAACAGAAAGCAATTGTGCTTGGTCAGCATTGGAGGAGGTTTCCAACAGCAGATTGAACATGCAAGTGTCCAATGTGCTGGATAGTTCTTTTTAGGAGGCCAGATACACTGAGAGAAGGGAGTGAATTTGCAGTGCCTTGTCAGGTGGAACAGCAGAATTAAAATCTGCAACTGCAGAACAGAGGTGAAGATTTGTCTCTGAACCAAACCCAGCTGAGCAGATAGAGGCTATATATGCTGCAGGTGCAAGTTGGTATAGTGAGCGAAGACCCAACCTTCCCTTACTAAGGCCTAGAATTGCCTGTCTCCAAGCTGTATCTGAAGTGTCCACAGCAGGGCAGGAGTTAAACAAAAAACATGAAATACATGCATTAGATACACACAACAAAGTTAAACACATACTCTAGATAGAATGGCCCTGGAGTTGGCTCTGATCAGGGTCAAGTTCAATCTACCATAGATCTGGTTTGTTGTGATGGACTTGGGCTGCCCCAGTCTAGTGGCTAGTCTACCTGCAAGACTAGAGAGAGACTACGCTGAGCTTCAGGTCCCCAGCTCTACCACCAAAGGGATGCAAACCCAACCTAACTCTCCACATTTGACATCATATTTAATGTCACTTTAAAACCGAAAATGAGATAGCTTGTGGCATAATATTATTCTATATGTATGAATGTTGTGCAAATTAATCTTAACAACTGATTCGCGGTCCTGTGCACGTGTTTGCTCCAAAGGTACAATATTAAGTGTATCTGATCAACCGCGTTAACGTTCTATAGCCTAGCTTCTTTATGTATAAGTTAAGCCTTTAAAAAGTGGTCATTGTGCACACTTTGCAGACATGAAAAGCTTGATTTCCCGCAATATGTAATAAAAAAATATATTCTACCCGGTGTCTATGGAGAGCTGGGTACCATAGCATACTAATGAACAATGGGTTAAATCCCTGCATGGCCACTGGTCAGGGTTGTGGTTCATACTCAGGACAGCAATGGGGTAAATCCCTGGTCACTGGTCATGTGATATCTGGGTTGGGGGTCCACAATGGGTTATATCACTGGCCTCTGGTCATGTGGGTGTGGTTCATACTCTAAGCAACAATGTATTAAATCCCTGGCCCTGGTCAGGGGTGGTGGGAAACAATGGGTTAAATCCCTGTCAATAACATTAACCAACTTAATGGCTATGGCATTCATGTGAAACTGATTTTGAGCCATGGAAGAATCGTTTAAAATCGGCAAAGGTACCAATGGGGAGTAAATATATGTGTAATGGATGGGTTTGCAGTGATTGTATACTGTAGTCATTGAACAATTTTTGTCAGGTTACAAAGTTGACCCCAAAACCCAAAATTAAAATAATATTCGTACTCTAAACCACAAGATGAAATGGATTCTATGTCACTCCCTTCTCACCTCTCTCTCACTGACTTTCCCTCTCTCACTCTCTTTCCCTCTCTCACTCTCTTTCCCTCTCTCACTCTCACTCTTTCCCTCTCTCTCTCTCTCTCTCTCTTTCTCTCTCTCTCTCTCTCTCCCCCCCTCCCTCCCTCCCTCCATCCCTCCCTCCCTCTCTTTCATGTCTCTATATCATGACTCGTGAGGGAGGGAGGGAGGGAGGGAGGGAGGGAGGGAGGGTGGGAGAGAGGGAGAGAGAGAGAGAGAGAGAGAGAGAGAGGAGAGGAGAGGAGAGGAGAGAGGGAGGGGGAGAGAGGGAGGGAGGGGGAGAGGGAGAGAGAGGAGAGGGAGGGAGGGGGAGAGGGAGAGGGGGAGGGAGGGTATCTGCATATGTCACATCTGATTTATATACAGACTGTGATTTCTTGGGTGTGGTCTGTGAGTAGAAGAACAAATTTCGGAACAGTGCATGTCCCTGCTGAGTTACATTAAAGTGTTATAAGAACGGGACCACCGATGGTATCCAAATAGAGTTATACTTCTAAGCATGGCGTTCACAGTCCAAGAATGTCCGTATGCACGAGTGACTGAGCGCGTACTACCATATACTTGCTAATGAACATGCTTTATGGCCAAGGTTGTCATGCTAAGTTGTCACGTCCCAAAAGGAACCATGGGGCGTTTTATGAATGCATAATCTTCTAAAGAACGCCCATAGGTCATGACACGTACATGACGCGCGTGTGATCCATTGGGTTTTACCTGTATAGACCAACACCAGTTTCAAGTGCTGGTTTTGAGCAGACACATCAGTAGGCTCCTAGTGCTCTGCTCCCTGTCCATGCCAGCCTCAAGTCATCGAGCCTCAGCCTTGGGACATAAATTGGTGATGGAACTGGACTTCCAGTACCTTGATTTATGTATGTACATATGTTTATTAGTGTTCATGCTTCGATAGAAATACTTACAGTAAGTGATGTCGTTAATTATTGTGCTCGTTTTAAACATTATTTGTAAATAATTATTCTCCTTATGCTCAATACACATAATAAAACTACATCGACATTTCATCTGTATTATTTGTAAGAACTATTTTACTTTGTTTTCCTATGTGATATAATAACTACACATCACATAAACATACACGAACACAGTAAGTATGAATCATGTTCAAGTCTTGGGGCATCATCCATTTCCATTAGATTTCTAGTGGTGTCAATTGCTCAGTCAGAGAAATAAATTATTTCAAACAATCTTGAAACGGAATGCAATTGTCATTGCATATCGAATGAAATACCTGCGAAATGTCAGGGAAATGCACACAGAATTGTCTGTCACGCTCCCGAAAAAGATCCATCCTGTCACTAAGAGGGTCAAATCCAAATGGAGTGAAGAGTGTAAGCCGACCACCTATACCCTCAAATTGGGAAACTGCTGCATCTGAACCTTCAGGAATCAAGGTTCCTTGAAGCATAGGTGCTCTACTATTGAACAGACATTCATTAGGGATTCCTTTTCCTGATATATGATCAGTATCAGTATTACAAGACAATGTATGGTAATGACACAGGCCAATATCTTACTTGGAATGTAGTGGTTGTTCCATGTCTGAACAAATAATTGTGTCCCAACAACAGATACATGAAGAGTGATCCATGACACACAATATCGATGCACTGCTGAGTCAAGATTGAAATCATCTTTTTCTTGCATTTGTATAAGACAGGACTTAATAGGGTAGTTCACCCTGCGGTTGACTTCTAGCCAAACCCTCTCAATTGTATGGTTCTAATAAAAAATGCATAGATAACCAATCATAGTATTTGAAGCATAATTGTTACCAATGTTGAGCTTGTTTGCACATGAGGTGCCTTTTTTGTGTTGTATCTCCAGTGCGCTAGACTCTCTTGCACAAAGAGAGAGAGCACCCATTCTTTCCCGTGGTCCACACGCACCTGGTCAAATAGCCCATGCTCCAAGAGAATAGGCCTATATATAAATTACAGATGTATACTCACTGTTAGACACGTACACGAATGGTTGTACCTAAATAAGTGTGAATATATCTCGACGTTATTTTTTATTGCCATACTGATAAATCCTACAATCTTTCCTGAATACCCATCATGAGTCACACCAAACATGACCAATTTTTCGTTCTGGTCAATATGCAATTTCTGGCCAAAATAGTCTGCGTTGTATGGTATGGGATTAAGTCGGAGCGTTGATTCGGTAGCTCTCATCCTGTTGTACTCGGGGCAAACTTTTTAAAATGTAGCACCGACTCTATTCTCAGCAACCTTAAGGCCTTCTGATGCGAGCAGCCCACGGATCATCCTCCGACCGTACGTTGGTCCGACCTGTATATGTTCACCATTGTGGTAAAGACTGTGCACAGATATGTATTTGCAAGGAACAGCTTTGCGCGTTAAGTTATGTTTATATAACACGCACGTAAACACTGTGAATGGCTAAATACGCATACATGTATATTACCTTTAAAACAGCGTTCTTTACTGCGTATTCTAGGACGTCTTGTGGAAGTTTTGATGTCTTCGAAATCTGTTTTTCCTGGCAGAAGCGCTGAATACTTCGCACGCTAAGACCGCGAACTCCGGGATGTGAGCGCTTTAATTCTTCACTTATTCTCGCATGCGTGACCGTATCTTTTTCAATTCTTTCTCTAACATACTCTTCCAGTTCCTCTAGGGCTGACATTATTTCATTACCATTTCGGGTTATAAGTGCATAATACCAGTTAATACATGCGCATGCAAATACATGCATGTACTAGTAAAAAGGATGGCTTTGTTGTGAGTATATAAATAAACTATACTACATTCATTTGTCGTCTATAGAGTGAAGGAATTAGACAAATGACGTCACCGGAGAGAGCTGTGACTCTAACTCGAGGAGAAGTGGAATACTCAGTATCAATCGTGAGAGAACGATTGCCATCGCGACAGATTGGGCAAATGTTACAGGTAACGACACAATGACTTACAAGAAATCATGCGTGCTTTTAATGCCTTTTTCTGCGACATGTTCCTTGTTCAGCTGCAACCAACTAGTGTTTGGTTGAGGTCTGCCTACTCTCGGCGTGTGTTCCTAACCAATGAATCAGGAGATTTTGATCTAACCTCTGTAACAGAATATTCTGTTTTAGAGGTAGAAGGGGTGGCGATTACCACACATGCTGACCAACCACAGCTTTCAGCCACTAGTTTGACCTTGTCATCGATGGGCCCATCGGGCAACGACTCCCCAGGTCCCTCTTCTGTGGGGTTCACCAGTGTAATCAATGGTCGTCCACCAACTGCGCGAACACGAACCTCAGCGCGAAAGAGAAAATTTTCAAATCCCATTCTAGCGGTATCGAGTTTCACTCTCAAGGTTGTAGTGACTAGAATAGTGAGTGGGAATGAAGAAAAGAAACCAGTCTTTCAAAAATATGACCAGGTGTTCATTCCGATGGAGGAAAGCTCTGCTACTTTGCCATTCGTACTGGCTGCTGTGCGAGATCAAGTGGGAGATGAGTACATCATCGTTACACCTGATGGTCTGGAAGTAAGAGACTCAGCTGGAACTCGAGGTACTTTATTGCACTTCTTTTCTATATATAATTTGGTTTGGTTTTATCAGTATTGTTACACGCAGATAGTATGCTCGTTGCAAGCAGTGTTTACTAGCTCATTGAACAATTTCAGTCGTTTTATGCATGTATACTGCAGGCTTCAAGTTTTGGAAAGCAAATGCCAGGAAATTTTATGCTATTTCTGAAGAGGAGAATGATGTCCAGCACTCCAGTGAACCTGTCGCCATCAAACGCAGTCGTAAAATCAACGCCGAATCTGAAGCCACTACATCTGCTACTATGCAAATACAGGCTGATATAGCAGACATTAGGGACAGTACATCGGCGATCTTGAGTTTGACAAAACTCTCAAAGATACCGTTAGGACTGAAAAGACTCTTAAAAGAGAACCTTTCATGTCAAATTTGCTCAGCATCGCCCATTCAACCCCCAGTCGTTATGGCCAAATGTTGCCATTCAATAATAGGGTGCGAAGTTTGCGTCAACGCTTGGTTCTCTGGACCCGAAGCACTAACAAAATCATGCCCAAGATGTAGCTCGGAACGTGGGTACAACGAAACCATGCGTCTGATGGGACTTGATGACTTATTGTTGGGAATCAAAGACCTATTTACTGACTGAAACAATTATGTTTCCGCGGCCTGAATTTTTGTATACGTACGCTTGAATTAGTGTTGTGTACTCCTGCACATTTGATCTGCTCTTCCAATCTTTATGTCTTTATCAGACTTGATCATGAAAAATTAAATCTGGTCGGGGAGGGATATGCGTCAGGATCTGAAAATGTCTACAAATGCGCACCAAATTTCCTTGCACTTTCTTATACAAATGGCTGGCTCTTTTTGTAGGCTCGTGTTGCTAACCCCCCCCCCACACACACACACATGTACACATACTCACCCCATCACAAAGCAAACCACATCTATATGGTTAAAGATATTTAACCCATCCTTAAACAGATATCACGCATGACCAGCAACCCAATTCTTATGAATCATGCACACCCAGACATCATACCTGAGCAGTGACCAGGGATTTAACCCATTGTTGCCCAGAGTATAGAACACACCCATGACCAGTGGCCATGGATTTAACCCTTCGTTGCTCAGAGAATGAACCCCACCCAGGTATCACACATGATCTTTGCACAGGGTATAACCGAGTATAGACCACACCTCTGACCAGTTGCCAGGGGTATGAATCACACCCAGGTATCACATATGACCAGTGGCCAGGGATATAACCCGCTGTTAACTGGAGTATGAACCCCACTCAGATAATTACACATGACCAGTGACCAGGGATTTAACTCATTGTGGCCCTCAGAGTATGAACCACACCCCTGACTAGTGGCCAGGGATTTAACCCTTTGTTTATATGTATTCTAAATGCATAGGCATCCTTGTTCGCTTACTTTCTACACAATGATTATTGATACTTACATAAATCCTACATCCCCAATTTCATCTATATTAAACTTCTATTTCTTGTTCCACTCATTTTAAAATGTATGCAGTTGAGTGGGGGAGCGCAACATATCGATTAGTACATGACGTCATGTGATGGTATATCTTTATGACCAGTTAGCTGAATTCTGTTCGGCAATCTTTTACTTTAGGGTCCCCATTGAAATTCATACTAGTAATGTGTGTGTCTACTCTGGGGGTGACGATGTATACTTACCCCTGCTTACACTAAACCTAGGCTAGGACGCTAATACGAGAACTATCAGAGGGGTAGGCGTTCATCCGGCTGAGTATGAAACGCTAAGTACTGTACGTGATTAATGCAGTACTTAGCGTTTCATACTCAGCCGAATGAACGCCTACCCCTCTGATAGTTCTCGTATTAGCGTCCTAGCCTAGGTTTAGTGTAAGCAGGGGTAAGTATACATCGTCACCCCCAGAGTAGACACACACATTAATAGTATGTATTTCAATGGGGACCCTAAAGTAAAACATTGCCTTCTGTTCTATACCACAGACCTCTAGCTAGTTACTACTAACTTACGAAAGATTGAAGGCGCCGGGCCTTTTTGTAAGACTTCTTGCTTTCTGGATTGTATGCGAAACGATTCTAAGACTTTGTCACGCCGCCCCTTCTTTCTTTCATTCGCTTCCACGAAAATGTCACGCTCTGCACATTCAAAGCAATATCTTGCGACTCGTCTGCTTTCATTTATTATATGCACCCCCTATTGTTATATAATAGAATACACCTATGTACGTCACTATAGATATATAACAAGGGGTGCATAGTACCTTTTGCATATAACATATCCTTTGCTACCGTTAATGATGTAACTAAACCAAGCTAGACAAATATGTATTCTGGTTCAGAAGGTCATAACAACTATATGTCCGATCGAATGAGGGTAACGAGTATGCATTATCTTTGCTGTCTTAGCTTTCTAAGCGTATGAAGCTTCACTAATGATAAATTCGCCGTCGGAATAAAATTCATAGAGGCCACATATAACCGTTTCACGACGTCGACATCTCAAATAATAGTATCGCTATCATTACATTAGCAGAAGGGGTGTGCCTGTTTACTGTGTGTCGTGCGCTAACAGTAATAAAATCAAGCTTTACCTAAACACCGAAATCTGTATTCAACATAACTCCGGATCCGTTTAGAAAGTCATAATACTCGGCAAAAAGTTCCTAACTTTTCTGCTATACATGAGTGCGCTAACATTAGGCATAAATCGTGAACACATGCAGAGAACGAGTATGGATTATCTCTACTGTCTTACCTTTCTAAGTGTATGAAGAGTTATTACGTTAATTGTATAGGTATTCGCTGGTGGCTCTATCCTAATACGCTTGCTAAACTGAAAAACAAGCCGCGGGTCGATCGGTGTTCGTTGTTAATATTCACGACACATGATCCACGCATGTACCTGTGAATGTGTGTGTGTGTGTGTGTGTGTGTGTGTGTGTGTGTGTGTGTTGTGTGTGTGTGTGTGTGTGTGCTATAAGTTATTTATGAGGCCGGGGGAAGGTAAAGTTCATTGGCCAAGCTCGCCCATACGAAATGTGGGTGCCGCCGACATGCTAGATGAAGAATAATTCAGGCTCTATATAGTTTCTCACTCGCGCGCGTATAGTCTCGCGGAGCTAGAACCCGCAGTAAATATGCAGCTACTAGGCTATAGAAGGACAACCGGGATATAGGTGTGGCTTCGTAGTTATTAGAAAGCCCGACTCCATTCCGGACTCACTTCGGTTCCATACCAAAATTTCAAATTTTCGATTTTCCAAAATATTTAAATTTGACAAAACCAATAATTGAACCATTTTACGCAATGGTTCGAATTCTGGACTTCCCAATCCAAGCTGCCATCTAAATTGAGGCGAATGTCTGGCAAAATGTGATTATGTCATTAAACGAAAGATCAAAAAATGGCAATAAAATGGACAAACAAGAGTGCCATTAATAGAGAAATCGACATGGCGGAAAGGCACACAGGTCCGTGGGGGGTCTGTGAGGGTCCGTGTATATTTCGGCCATTTCATTTTTCTATTCAAGAATAATAAAATTATGACCGCAAATTAGGTTCGATTCAATATTCCACTTGTTAAAATTCGCTGCACAATAGCCATTATTTCATTCTGCCGTAAAAACGAATTAACCAAATAACCATCAATTTTGTAGTCTACTCGTTTTCCAAAAAATTGAATATTGAAAAATGAAAAATGGTTTGGAATCGGAACTCGTGCGCGGAACGGGGGGTCGTTCCTGGAATGCGACGTGAGTCCAGGCCCGAAACAACGGGAGGCGTGTCCCAGTACAGTTTCTAGCGCTTCCGAAGAACGAATGCCTCAGCGGAGCAGTACAACAGTACGTATGTATGAAAACTGTACGCTCAGCTCGGATCCTTACACTGAATTGTGGACGTGTGTGTGTGTGTGTGTGTGTGTGTGTGTGTGTGTGTGTGTGTGTGTGTGTGTGTGTGTGTTGTGTGAGAGTGAGTGTGTATGTGTGTGTGGGTGTGTGTGTGGTGTGCGTGCTATGAGTGCGCGGTTCGTGTGATCGGTGCTACGGAAGCAGAGGTGATGATAGTATGGAGGGTGTTGTGTGATTATGGTAAAAATACGAATGTGGGTATGGTGTGTGTGTGGGCATGATACCAGGAGTATAATTGCCCCTCCCCTATACCACCCCCTTGGTAAAAACTGATTCCCTGCTGGGCACTATAGCCATTTTTGTTCTCCAACATATATAACTCCTCCGAACAGTGCAAATATAGAATATTATATCATGTTACGACCAAGGGGTCTGGTTTGGACTACTCATTGAGCTAGGGGAACGCTTTGCTTTTTTTACCATAAGAGATTTAATGATTCAGTTTTGCAATCATCGACACCATTATATTAATTAAATCAGGCAAAACCCTGCCTTTGATTATGGTATTGTCCCCACTTGATATGCCTGTCCCCCCACTGGCCATATCATGACTGTTCTAATTGGTAAGAATAATAATGAATTTTATCCTATATATGCATGCAAGTACAATTGTGTCTCTGTTATATTTCTGTGTGATTGTGTGTTTGTGTGTGTGCATGTGTGTGTGTGTTTGTGCATGTGTATGGGGTGAGTGTGTGGTTTGTAGCAGTATAGTGCTTGTATGGGAACGTGGTTAGTGGATTTAAATTATTGACTGATCTGTTCACTTGTCAGGCATATGTTCAAAAAGGTGAGAATGACATCTGTGACGATGGCAAGGAGATTGCAGAGGCAGAGGACTGGGAATCAACTGTGAAAGAAAATAGAGTAAGGACTTGAGGTAATGATTCACGTATCATCTGTCCCATGTCCCTTTACTTTCCATCACCTCTTCTCCAGAGCTCTCTCCATCCATGTCTCATTCACCCTATTTCTCTCCCCAACTTTTCCACAGTAATCAGCTCTCCATCTGTCAATAGCACCCTGGACTGCTACCAAAGGGTATGGGGTCCATTGGCGCGATCCTTTTAAGGTATCGGCTCCAGGAGCAGGGAGAGCCATCACTGCCAGTCTTCATAAGGCAAAGGTAAACCTTGCAAGGATCCAGCTGTATGCAATGTGTTGTTTGATTGTGTGTGTGTGTGTGTATGTGTGTGTGTGTGTGTGTGTGTGTGTGCGAGATGCACGTACGCATGTGTGTGTGCTCTTCACCTCCCCTACCATGCATCTGTTCCATGTTTCTCACCTCTTCTCCCTCCCTCTCCCTTCATCTTTCATTCAGAGTCTCCGAAAATCCTGTAGGAATTGCACTACAAGCTGTTCATCCTGATTACCACAGAATGCGACTGAATGGAGCTTCTCGAAGTTTGAATCCACAACCATACCAGAGCTGCTTATTTTGGAGAAAAACTCCATATCGATCAAAATGAAAAGCTTGTCATGTTTGGGGTTACCCCACATTTGTGCTATTGATGGCTACTCTGGGAAAATTGTTCAATTTGTCAGCATGCCAGTGAAAAACCCTGTACAGATATATCAACACATGTGCAGGTAAATAGTTGCACCAACTGGAAGCTGTATATCAGCTTATTTCTCCACCACAAAACCATACAGACCAATACTTGTGGAGTATGGTTTATTTGACCAAATAAGAGTCGATCATCACAAGGAATGGACCTTAAGCCTCTTTGTGCAGGAGTCACTGGCTTACTTGCGGCACAGTGTTCAGAAGCCGCCGCACAGACAAGGGTCATCAACACTGGTAGTATACCATGCACTTGTTCATTACTCTATTATACATACAGGGCGTTTGTGAAAGAGCGCAACTCTTCTTAAAAATTCCTATAACTCAGGATTGAAATTAATTAACTGCTTGGTTTCTTTAACAGCGCAACACTTTTTAAAAATCCCTATAACTCAGGAATTGAAATTAATTAACTGCTTGGTTTCTTTAACTTATGTTGCAGTAGTTAGGCAAATACTAACAATCCGATTATTGTTAGCAGTTAAGTAATTGTATCAAAACCCGCATAAATAAAATATTCAAAATTTTATTATTTATTTATTATTTTACAATAATACAATAATATATTAATAAACACATAAAACAAACATTTGTAAAAGTTTCTAAAATCATACAAAAAACTCTTCATCATCCCCATGCATTGTTCCCATTACTGATGCTGAATTGCCTCTCTGAATGGCAACGGATAGCCTTTGGGCAAGATATTGAAAAGAGTTTGCTTCTCCTGACACTTGCCTCAACCGATGTCCCAGCTCTTTTAGGAAATCGGTTGTTCTCTGGCCATACACTCCTGATGTGTTGAAATAGCCACAGGGGTGAAGAAAAGGTGTGAGCTAAGGTGTTTGTACTTCTAGTCTTCTTATCCTCTGCTTGTTGGGCAACTGCTCCAACTTGCTGTGCTGCGATTGTGGAGTAAGATGGTGCAAAAAGTATCTGGGCACGTGGCATCCCACACAAGAAGTTGGTCGCATTTCCATGGAACCGTTGTACAAAGGTATTCACAATTGCGGTTATAGAGAATTTATTTAAATAACTACTACTAATAACACAACATTTGAATATGTGGTGGAACAGTAGTGATTTTAAGTTATTAGGTCAAAAAGTGTGTTATTAACATTTAAGACCATAATTTGATAACTATGTTAAATAACCATCACTAATTAGTAATGACGTAAAAAACACTATTTGATTTAATTTACTGGCGAGTCATTAAAATTAAAAACGTAGTGGTCATAAAGTTTGATTTGTTGTTTTGAATATTAACTAATAAAATGCCAGTCAAATTTCATACTTTACTGTTTGCAGTTTATAAATCATGTTATTAATTAAAATTTGTCGTAAATTTTAGTTAATTGCAAGCTATTTGATTTTATCTTTTGAACTGTTAAAGATAATGGAAAGGTAACAATGCAGTTTGTATTTGACTAAATGTATTTATCGTACGTTCGTAAATTCATTTATTAACAATGCTATTAAGGGATTATATTCATTTAAAAGCATTGCGTTCTTTTGCAAACACCCTGTATAAATTGATTGTACTGTTTAACGTGGGGTCAAGGCAGGGAAAAAGGACCTGCACAAATTTTCTAGAATGGTGCATCAAAGTTGACATGCAATTAAAATGTTGCATAATTTAAAATTCAGGCACTGTAACTGCATGATGAACAGCCTAAATTCCAGTGCGTAAAAAAAGAATTTGTAGATATATGAAATGATTAGAAAACTTGAAAAAAATGCGCTCGGTCCCTTTTTTCTGCCGTGATCCCATACATTAATACTTCCACTCAGAATCACACAGTTGAGCGCTGCTGGCCTGAAGTGAATCATCGTGTCAACTATCCCATAAAATCTTGCTTGAATCAAATGCAAGATAGAGGGGACTTTGATTTAGACTCAATGACCCACAAATATTGTGTATCTTGGGTCACACTCCATGTCTCTACAGTGGGAGTAAGGCTGTTTACAAGTGTATGGAAGTGCCACAATATTCCAGGTTTGTGAACTTGTTCTGCCATAATTCTAGACCTCTTGACCACCTAAATGTGCCCCTTATGCAGGAAAGGGCATTCCAAATGAACGAATGGCAAATGCTAGAATAAGGAGGCTGCCATCTGAAATTATCCCTGATGCTCATTTCGCAACATCTCAATTTGTGGACATGGGTGGCCATTTAACCCTGGAAAGTCATTTTGGGAATGATCCACTGGCTGGAAGGAATGGCTTGATTGCTGAGCGCAATCGTCAATTCCACCAATAATATCAAGACTTGTCCATGGTATTTCATGCTATCAGCAATAATAATTGTAATTCATTTATAGAATCTGTGAAACTGTATATTCATCTGACAGAAGCTCTTGCTATTTGAAACTTGGTCTATTGTACTTACTGTCTTGGCAGTGATGAATTGATGCTTATAATATTCAATTAAAAACATTTATCATGGTGTAATGGTGATCTCCCTCATTCATACCACCTGACCTCTGCCTCCTCATATGTATAGTCATATGCCTTCAATCAGAGGTGAAGAATCCTCAGTAGACAAACACTAGTGTGCCCAATATAATAGTGTTTATGGTTTTCCACAATCAGGAAACCATGAATAGTTGTATCAGTTGAAATACATGTAGAAAGAAATTCTGATTGTATATAGATTATTACTCTTCAATTCATTCATGATTCATTTCAAAAGAACTAATCAAAGTAGGCAAAACTACTAATGCTCAAAAGTTCCGGGAGACCAGCACCTGAGCCTGTGCCTTAACTGGAGCAGGCCACTAATGGAGGCCACATCCTTCTGGTGGGCCAGGTAGTGCAACTGTTCTTGGGGGGTGTTGAGGCCAGGAGGTGGGACATGTGTTATTGACTGATGGAGAGCTGATTACTGTGGACAAGGTTAGGGAGGAAGGGGGTGGGGCAGAGAGAGAAATAGGGTGAATGAAAGATGGAGGAGAGGGAGGGAGAAGAGGTGAGAAACATGGAACAGATTCATGGTAGGGGAGGTGAAGAGCACACACACATGCGTACGTGCATCTCGCACACATACACACACACACACACACACACAATCAAACAACACATTGCATACAGCTGGATCCTTGCAAGGTTTACCTTTGCCTTATGAAGACTGGCAGTGATGACTCTCCCTGCTCCTGGAGCTGGTACCTTAAAAGGATCGCGCCAATGGACCCAATACCCTTTGGTAGCAGTCCAGGGTGTTATTGACAGATGGAGAGCTGATTACTGTGGAAAAGATGTGGAGAGAAATAAGGTGAATGAGACATGGATGGAGAGAGCTCTGGAGAAGAGGTGATGGAAAGTAAAGGGACATGGGACAGATGATACGTGAATCATTACCTCAAGTCCTTACTCTATTTTCTTTACAGTTGATTCCCAGTCCTCTGCCTCTGCAATCTCCTTGCCATCGTCACAGATGTCATTCTCACCTTTTTGAACATATGCCTGACAAGTGAACAGATCAGTCAATAATTTAAATCCACTAACCACGTTCCCATACAAGCACTATACTGCTACAAACCACACACTCACCCCATACACATGCACAAACACACACACACATGCACACACACAAACACACAATCACACAGAAATATAACAGAGACACAATTGTACTTGCATGTATATATAGGATAAAATTCATTATTTTTCTTACCAATTAGAACAGTCATGATATGGCCAGTGGGGGGACAGGCATATCAAGTGGGGGACAATACCATAATCAAAGGCAGGGCTTTGCCTGATTTAATTAATATAATGGTGTCTCTTATGGTAAAAAAAGCAAAGCGTCCCCTAGCTCAGTGAGTAGTCCAAACCAGACCCCTTGGTCCTAACATGATATAATATTCTATATTTGCCACTGTTCGGAGCAGTCTTACATGTTGGAGAACAAAAATGGCTATAGTGCCCAGCAGGGAATCAGTTTTACCAAGGGGGTGGGGAAGGGGAAGGGCAATTATACTCCTGGTATCATGCACACACACACAACATACCCACATTCGTATTTTTACCATAATCACACACACCCTCCATACTATCCATCACCTCTGCTTCCGTAGCACCGATCACACGAACGCGCACTCATAGCACGCACACACACACACACACACACACACACACACGCACACACACACACACACACACACACACACACGGATACACACTCACACTCACTCTCACACACACACATGCACACACAGACACATGCAGATACACACGCATGCACAGTGTGTGCGTATGTAGCGTATTGAGGTCCAACAAGGGGCTACGCCCAACTACATAGACTCACACGCACACACACACACAAACACACACATACACACACACACACACACACACACACACACACACACACACACGTCCACAATTCAGTGTAAGGATCCGAGCTGAGCTACAGTTTTCATACATACGTACTGCTGTACTGCTCCGCTGAGGCATTCGTTCGTCGGAAGCGCTAGAAACTGTACTGGGACACGCCTCCCGTTGTTTCGGGCCTGGACTCACGTCGCATTCCAGGAACGACCCCCCGTTCCGCGCACGAGTTCCGATTCCAAACCATTTTTCATTTTTCAATATTCAATTTTTTGGAAAACGAGTAGACTACAAAATTGATGGTTATTTGGTTAATTCGTTTTTACGGCAGAATGAAATAATGGCTATTGTGCAGCGAATTTTAACAAGTGGAATATTGAATCGAACCTAATTTGCGGTCATAATTTTATTATTCTTGAATAGAAAAACAAATAATTGAAATGGCCGAAATATACACGGACCTGTGTGCCTTTCCGCCATGTCGATTTCTCTTTTAATGGCACTCTTGTTTGTCCATTTTATTGCCATTTTTTGATCTTTCGTTTAATGACATAATCACATTTTGCCAGACATTCGCCTCAATTTCGATGGCAGCTTGGATTGGGAAGTCCAGAATTCGAACGATTGCGTAAAATGGGTTCAATTATTGGTTTTGTCAAATTTAAATATTTTGGAAAATCGAAAATTTGAAATTTTGGTATGGAACCGAAGTGAGTCCGGAATGGAATCGGGCTTTCTAATAACTACGAAGCCACACCTATATCCCGGTTGTCTTTCTATAGCCTAGCTGCATATATACTTCGGGTTCTAGCTCCGCGAGACTATACGCGAGTCAGAAACTATATAGAGCCTGAATTATTCTTCATCACACACACACGCACACACACACACACGCACACACACACACAAACACATGTACACACACATGTACACACACACATGCACACAGACGCACGCACACACACTCCAATTGCGCGGTACATGCTTGGATCTTGAATTAAGTGTCGTGAATACGATTAACAGGACACCGATCGCCCCGCGGTAAATTTAGCAAGCGCGCGTATTAGGCCTCTATGAATATTCCAAAGGCGAATAATCATTAGTGAAACTGCATACGCTTAGAAAGCTACGACAGAAAAGATAATGCATACTCGTTACCTTGGCCTCATTCGATCAGACATTCGTATTATGACCTTCTGAACCAGAATACATATATTTGTGTAGCTTGGTTTAATTACATCATTAACGGTATCATGCACCACTTGTATTCTATATAATATATAACAATAGAGGGTGCATAGCATAAGCAGACGAGTCGCTAGATATTGCTTGAGCGTGGCATTTTTGACAAGAACCGTTACGCAAACGATCCAGAAAGCAAGAAGTCTTACAATAAGGCCCGGCGCCTTCAATCTTTCGTAAGTTATAGTAGTAACTAGCCAGGGGTCTGGTGTAGAACAGAATCTAGTGGTCACTTAACACAATATTGGTATACATAACATGCATGACGTCATGTACTAATAGGCATGTTGCGCTCCCACACACTGCTGCATACATTTTTAAAATGAGTGGAACAATATTATATATATAAAGGGAAATATAGTAATTACATGAAATCATGTAATCCATGCCTGTCAGTGATCCTCGTTTGAGGGTGAGTGTGTTTGCATAATTATCCAACTTTCAACCCTTACACAGAACCATATACAAAGCATGTCACACATGACACATGCACAACCACATGCCTTAGAAAGTGTATTGTGATGTCACATTTATTCTTCTTTCATATAAATGGCTTCTTTTATATAAATTGGGCAAAAGTGTCACTGGTCACATTAACTCATCATTTATTTATATAATAAAAATCAATATTATAATGCATACACATGAATACAATCTTAAATATAGCCTATAATTCAAAATACATCTGGTGAGGATGGCAGTGGCATTGGCCCTCAATAGATGGAGGTTGAGTCTGCCATAGATGTCTCTAAGTACAGCCAACTTGGGCCTGCATGTAAGCGTGGCAAGCCGAGAAGCCAGCTGTGAGAAGGCTTCAACAGCTCATTTCCCCATGCACCATAAGTATCTGCTACCAGGGGAACACACAATCAGCCGAGTTCTTTGCATTTTGCATCATTGGCCCTGTGCTTTCTGCCTTCACTGGCAAGGGCAGCTGATCCTGCAGACACTCCCGCTTCCATAAGGGTATGTGTGTTAAGCGGAGATATCAAAGGCAGCTGTCTTGCCTGTTGTCCAGTTAGTCAACAGAAGGTCAGCAGGATGGGTGTGGCTATGATCGGCTGTGGGGTCATTGCCAGCTTCCACTTGGATGCCAAGATGGGCCCGGTGGCATGTTTCAGCCAGAACATCACGAAGGGTGTTGTGTCATACCACCACATCACCGCCACGCTTACAAGTGGTGGCATGATGTCCCAGAGGGTCAAGGCATTGCCAGGGCAAAGTGCACAGTGGGATCCCTGGGAAGTGTCCATACCAAGCCACCATTTTATGGCAACTTCATGGACCGGTGCATCAAGATGTAGACCCAGCCCCTGTGATGGTAGAACAGACAGCCAGAATGATGCATGTGGTGCGGAAACAGAAAGCAATTGTGCTTGGTCAGCATTGGAGGAGGTTTCCAACAGCAGATTGAACATGCAAGTGTCCAATGTGCTGGATAGTTCTTTTTGGGAGACCAGAGACGCTGAGAGAAGGGAGTGAATTTGCAGTGCCTTGTAAGGTGGAACAGCAGAATTAAAATCTGCAACTGCAGAGCAGAGGTGAAGATTTGTCTCTGAACCAAACCCAGCTGAGCAAATAGAGGCTATATATGCTGCAGGTGCAAGTTGGTATAGTGAGCGAAGACTCAACCTTCCCTTACTAAGGCCTAGAATTGCCTGTCTCCAAGCTGTATCTGAAGTGTCCACAGCAGTGCAGAAGTTAAACAAAAAACATGAAATACATGCATTAGATACACACAACAAAGTTAAACACATACTCTAGATAGAATGGCCCTGGAGTTGGCTCTGATCAGGGTTAAGTTCAATGTACCATAGATCTGGTTTGTTGTGATGGACTTAGGCTGCCCCAGTCTAGTGGCTAGTCTACCTGCAAGTCTAGAGAGACTACGCTGAGCTTCAGGTCCCCAGCTCTACCACCAAAGGGATGCAAACCCAACCTAACTCTCCACATTTGGCATCATATTTAATGTCACTTCAAAACCGAAAATGAGATAGCTTGTGGCATTATATGTATGTTGTTGTGCAAATTAATCTTAACAACTGATTCGCAGTCCTGTGCGCATGTTTGCTCCAAAGGTACAATATTTAGTATATCTGATCAACCGCGTTAACGTTTTATAACTTAGCTTCTTTATGCATAAGTTAAGCCTTCAAAAAGTGGTCATTGTGCACACATGAAAAGCTTGATTTCCCGCAATATGTATATCGGTGTCGATGGAGAGCTGGGTACCATAGCATACTAATAAACAATGGGTTAAATCCCTGCATGGCCACTGGTCAGGGTTGTGGTTCATACTCAGGACAGCAATGGGGTAAATCCCTGGTCACTGGTCATGTGATATCTGGGTGGGGGTCCACAATGGGTTATATCACTGGCCTCTGGTCATGTGTGATACCTTGGTGTGGTTCATACTCTAAGCAACAATGTATTAAATCCCTGGCCACTGGTCAGGGGTGGTGGGAAACAATGGGTTAAATCCCTGTCAATAAAATTAACCAACTTAATGGCTATGGCATGCATGTGAAACTGATTTTGAGCCGTGGAAGAATCGTTTTAAAACGGCAAATGTACCAACGGGAAGTAAATATATGTATAATGGATGGGTTGTGACAGTGATTGTCTACTGTAGTCAGTCGAACAATTTTGTCAGGTTACAAAGTTTGACCCCAAAACCCAAAATTTAAATAATATTCATATTCTAAACCACAAGGTTTTGAAATGATTCTATGTCACTCCCTTCTTCCCCCTCTCTCACTCTTTCCCTCTTCATCCTCTTCCCTCTCCGAGAAGCAAACACAACCTCCCTCTCGACTCTCCGGAGCCACCAACCTATTCCCGCAGCACGCAGCGCAAGCCATCTCTCAAGAAGAGACTCTCTCTATGACCTCTATCTCGACTCTCTATCTCTCCCTCTCTCACCCCACTTCTCAGAACCCGCTCTCCCTATCTCCCTATCTTCCTCTATCCCTCTCTCCCCCTCTCTCTCCCTCTCTCTCTTTCTCTCTCTCTCTTCTCTCTCTTCCTCCACTCCCTGCTCTCCCTCCCTCCCTCCCTCTCCCTTCCTCCCTCCCTCCCTCTCTTTCATGTCTTTCTATCATGACTCGTGTCCATCCCAGCTTGTTACCTTTTGGTACTGGTTTGATGCCAGTGCTATTATTGATAGGAATGCCTATTGTTTTGTAGCCCTTACCACTGAGAAACAACCCATTGGTAACATACATGTTTGGTGTTGTACTCAGCAATCTGAAATGTACACTCACAAACATCATGTGGCTTGGTGTCTGGATAATCGATTCATCCCTCAAGAATTAAGCCAATATGAATCAAACCACACGTATCAGGATTGTTTCACCATTTACATGTTCATCAAAATGACGAGCATATCCCAGAGCTGTGTACAAACCCTCATTTTCAACAGGAGAACGATAAGGTCACTTTGGATGATTATTGCAAAGGCCAATCGAGGAGAGAGAGAGAGAGAGAGAGGGGGGGGAGGGGGAGGGGGAGGGGGAGGGGAGGGGAGGGGAGGGAAGGGGGAGGGGAGGGGAGGGAAGGGGGAGGGGAGGGGGAGGGGAGGGGAGGGGGAGGGGGAGGGGAGGGGGAGGGGGAGGGGGAGGGGAGGGGTAGGGGGAGGGGAGGGGGAGGGGAGGGGGAGGGGAGGGGAGGGGAGGGGAGGGGAGGGGGAGGGGAGGGGAGGGGAGGGGGGGGAGGGGAGGGGAGGGGGAGGGGAGGGGGGGAGGGGACGGGGAAGGGGAGGGGGAGGGGAGGGGAAAAGAAATTCATTAGTATGTGAAGTCAAGTATTTTGAAAACTCAGATAATTTTGAACTTTTATTCATATCTTTTCGCTGCTTATGCACCATAAATAAAAATTGGTATGCCATTGGTGAGGTTCTTGAGAAAACACAAGAGAGCATACTGGATTGTGGAGATAATTTCCCCTGTGCACATCAACAGATTAAGAATGTTATACAAAGTAAAGAAGATGTCTCTGACAAAGAAAATGATTGCTATTCCTGTGGTTAGTATTGTTAGAGTTTGCGTTCTTATTGCTGTGAAGTATTCACCAATTGATTACATCATTCTGCAGCCCAATATGAATATGAACACCATTGATCATTGCATATATAGCCTATATGTGCATGTGGACTATAGAGCAAAGCGCATTTCTTGTTATATATCCCTTTCCTCCTGTTTATACCATGAGAAAACGTGCCTATTAAAATCATTAAAGTGAGCATACCTATGTGTGATATATATAGTATTAAGTCAACAGGTCTGTATGTATATATAATTATGATCTTATTGAACCTTATCCATTTCTTACAAGATCTTAAGTAAGCGGTACTTTTCTTACATACATTCTTACACCTTATCTAAATCTTAGTGCTGTCTTACAACATCTTGTAAGATCCGAGTAAGAAATTTTTTGCTGGGAATTCATACTAGTAATGTGTGTGTCTACTCTGGGGGTGACGATGTATACTTACCCCTGCTTACACTAAACCTATAGGCTAGGACGCTAATACGAGAACTATCAGAGGGGTAGGCGTTCATTCGGCTGAGTATGAAACGCTATAAGTACTGTATAAAGTTCACGGCCACCATCTTAATCACATCCAGTACTTAGCGTTTCATACTCAGCCGAATAAACGCCTACCCCTCTGACAGTTCTCGTATTAGCGTCCTAGCCTAGGTTTAGTGTAAGCAGGGGTAAGTATACATCGTCACCTCAAGAGTAGATACACACATTACTAGTATGAATTTCAATGGGGACCCTAAAGTAAAAGATTGCCTTCTGTTCTATACCACAGACCTCTAGCTAGTTACTACTAACTTACGAAAGATTGAAGGCGCCGGGCCTTTTTGTAAGACTTCTTGCTTTCTGGATTGTATGCGTAACGGTTCTAAGACTTGCACGCCCTTCTTTCTTTCATTCGCTTCCACGAAAATGTCACGCTCTGCACATTCAAAGCAATATCTTGCGACTCGTCTGCTTTCATTTATTATATGCACCCCCTATTGTTATATAATAGATATAACAAGGGGTGCATAGTACCTTTTGAATATCCTTTGCTACCGTTAATGAAGTAAACCAAGCTCGAAATATAAACTATATGTCCGATCGAATGAGGGTAACGAGTATGCATTATCTTTGCTGTCTTAGCGTATGAAGTTTCACTAATGATACATTCGCTGTCGGATTAATATTCATAGAGGCCACATATACTGTCTGCTAACCGTTTCACGACGTCGACATCTCAAATAATAGTATCGCTATCATTACATTAGCAGAAGGGGTGTGCCTGTTTACTGTGTGTCGTGCGCTAACAGTAATAAAATCAAGCTTTACCTAAACACCGAAATCTGTATTCAACATAACTCCGGATCCGTTTAGAAAGTCATAATACTCGGCAAAAAGTTCCTAACTTTTCTGCTATACATGAGTGCGCTAACATTAGGCATAAATCGTGAACACAGAGAACGAGTATGGATTATCTCTACTGTCTTACCTTTCTAAGTGTATGAAGAGTTATTACGTTAATTGTATAGGTATTCGCTGGTGGCTCTATCCTAATACGCTTGATAAACTGAAATAGAAGCCGGTGTCTTTGTTAATCGTATTCACGACACATAATTCAAGATCCATGCATGTACCTGTAGCTGTGTGTGTGTGTGTGTGTGTGTGTGTGTGTGTGTGTGTGCTATAAGTTATTTATGAAGCCGGGGGAAGGTAAAGTTCATTGGCCAAGCTCGCCCATACGAAATGTGGGTGCCGCCGACACGCTAGATGAAGAATAATTCAGGCTCCAATAGTTTCTCACTCGCGTATAGTCTCGTGGAGCTAGAACCCACAGTATAGGCTATAGAAGGACAACCGGGATATAGGTGTGGCTTCGCAGTTATTGGAAAGCCCGACTCCATTCCGGACTCACTTCGGTTCCATACCAAAATTTCAAATTTTCGATTTTCCAAAATATTTAAATTTGACAAAACCAATAATTGAACCCATTTTACGCAATCGTTCGAATTCTGGACTTCCCAATCCAAGCTGCCATCGAAATTGAGGCGAAAGTCTGGCAAAATGTGATTATGTCATTAAACGAAAGATCAAAAAATGGCAATAAAATGGACAAACAAGGTGCCATTAATAGAGAAATCGACATGGCGGAAAGGCACACAGACCGTGGGGGGTCCGTGTATATTTCGGCCATTTCAATTATTTGTTTTTCTATTCAAGAATAATAAAAATATGACCGCAAATTAGGTTCGATTCAATATTCCACTTGTTAAAATTCGCTACACAATAGCCATTATTTCATTCTGCCGTAAAAACGAATAACCATCAATTTTGTAGTCTACTCGTTTTCCAAAAAATTGAATATCGAAAAATGAAAAATGGTTTGGAATCGGAACTCGTGCGCGGAACGGGGGGTCGTTCCTGGAATGCGACGTGAGTCCACATATCGAGAAATTGGCGGTCAAAAGGATTACGCGGTATTCGGTCATTGCGTAATTCAATGTCCATAGAAAATGTATGGACGCATTCAGAAAACTGCAGCTAACTGCAGAAAAAAAACAAATATTGACTAGCTGCTCTCGGATTTGCAATGTGGGGACTAGTTGACATATTTTGTGTAGTTTTTCGCAACTTAAGTACCTATATCCGCACTTCCACATTAATTATGCAAGGTTTCCAATGTCCATTCATTTTTTCTCATTTCCTTATTCAGTCATCAATAGTTTCCAAACCAAATGACATTTTCCTTACCTGCTCACGGATTACATGAGAGTAATCAATGAACTTATTTATCATTATTTTTTCAGAGCTTAGGGCCTTCAAATCGCACTTCCCTTGAATGGTTAGTGAGATACACCCCACATTCAATGTGCCTACCACGATCATCACGTGCCACCCTATCGTCAGTCAGCCGTGCCCAGACCTGGTTGTTTTTTTGATGTTGTATTAATGACCAATATGTACACTGACTTAGCATGACCCCTTGTAAGAGTGGGCACTAATTGGGATTATATGTTGCAAAGACGGAGTTGGCGATTACACAGAGGAGTTTGCCACTTATAGAATCGACACAGGAGTGCCTGGGCATGACAACCAACCAGTCTTTTGACGGAAGCATCTTGCAAGTCTCAGAGTCCTAGGTTAGCATGAATGTGACACGTACATGATTACAGTAGCTACGTCCGTAATAGGCTAAATGGTTGTGTAACTGTAATATACCGGAGCATTAGTACAAATAAGCAGGCCCGTAGCCAGGAAGTTAGGCGGGGGGGGGGGGGGGGGGGGGGGGAATCGATTAATACTTCTGAAAGCATTTATCCGGGGGCCCAAATACGAGAGCGGTGGGGGGAATTCCGTCAGGTTCCCCTCGCGTTTAGCGGGCCAAATACGAAAAGGGAGACACCTTCGGGCCTAATGCATTTTTATAAGTACCATAACTAGAAGAGGCGGAACTCAAGCATCGAACGGGGGAGGGGGGGGATCCCCCCCTGGCTATGGGCCTGATAAGAGCTTACACATAGTGAGGTTACGTCATAGATCTCTAACTATCTACATGTATGGTAAAGTCTGGTACAAATGGTGGAAGCATCAAATGTACAATAGCACATTATAGCAGTCATACACTTGCGGTACGCACTTTATTGACCTTTCCCATTGACTTATTAAAGATTCCACACTTTTAACTTTGCAACAGTTAGTCCGACTTTAAGTTGAGGTGCATAAGATTTGTGTCAACTATAACATTTGAAAACTACCATGTTTTCTCTGCCCCATATGTGTATGTACATGTATATGGGACAGTTTCCACGAAAATGGCCCATCGCATATATATAATACATGAACTGTATTAAATGTTATAAAAATTCTTTGCGTTTGAATCATTATAACTTCCGAATCATTAAAGCTATCGACTTCCTATTTTCAACACTTCATACATTTTGGGGGCCTTGCACTTGACTGTGCAAGTATCGCAACATCCAATACCCCACCGGGTTCAAACCTACCATAACTTTTGGTAGGAGTAATTAAATCGCTTCAAATTCGGTTTGTAAATAGAGAGGTCCCTACATTTTCCCGCTTGATATGGCGGGACACAATTTGCCGTGATACATACAAGAACCTCTGTACCCACAAACCGAATTTTAAAAGCGATTTGATTACAGGAGAACCGAAAGGTATTTGGCGGGTTTGAACCTAGTGGGGTATTGATCATACATTGCAATACTCCAAAACGTATTTCACCATACAGAAATGGTGTAGTATGAAGTGTTGAGAATAAGAAGTCAATAGCCTTAACCGTTTGGAAGTTATAGCGATTCAAACGCAAGGGAATTTTGAGGGGCAATTTTGTGGAAACTGTCCCATATATATAAATATGTGTGCATACATGTATGTGGTACATGTATGTATGTGTTTTATGTACATGAAAATTCTATGTTCTTGACCTTCATGCCTTCTCAGCCTTGTAGAGACTCACTGATGGAAGAACCATGTGTGTAGCTATGTTGGTGATTCAGTGTCAGCTCTCTTGAACTATTTGGCATGCTCCCGCCTGAAAGAGTGCTGCAGATGTAAAATAGGTCACAGTCAAGTTGAACTTTGATTTAGGAGTATTGGAGTTAATGATACATTAGTGTGTGCTTAATTGTAGTCATTTCAGTACTTCACCACAGGCCTATTGCTTTCTGGCCACTTAAAGTACGCGACATCATCGAGGAAGTAAAAATTATGCACTCTTTTTTTTAAATAAAAGGTGTCTGTGGGGTCTAAAAAAGAGGTTAGACATATTATTTTCCGCAGACCATCTCGTATTATTAAAAATTCAGTGAGTTGAATACTAATGAGCGAGACTATTATTCATGATGATTAACAAGTAGCGCGTAATGAAATTCACAAGAAACACTTCGAAACGTTTACATAACTCAAAACGAATAATAGCGTACAAATGGCCTCTGGGCGCAAGAAGAACAAAGGCAAATGGTATCACAAAAGCGCAATAGTAATATACAAAGGGCCTCTGGGCGCAAGAACAAATAAGGTACAAGGAGCGGCCCTTATCTAACCCTAAGCAAACTATGGTTCAGAACAGTTATTTTAGCAAGAAGTGTTTGTTTACACAGTCTAAAGATGGCACCAGTAATGAGGCTAAAAGCTAAAGAATGTATTCTTGAAAATCAAACAGGCAGTGTAAAAGCAGAAGACGAGATATTTTATATTTAGAGGTACCAATACGCGTAGAATCAAAATATGATTCTTTATTTTGGATGCGGTACAAAATTATGGTCGAATTGAATAAATATTTAAAAAGTACCCCTGTTAACTTGAAATTTTTGACTAATTGTTAAGCTGCACAAGGTTCCTTTTTATAGCCAACATAGCTGGTAGATTTATACACATTGTGGTATTGTGGGCATGAATGTAATGTTATTCATTAAGAAACCATTAACGTTTACTTCCTCGATGGTTGTCGCGGACTTTTAATTATATGTAAGCTTTTGTTTTAAGTAATGAATTGCTTCCGAAGGTGATAAAAAGATCTTGTTAGAAGTGATGTTGTTTTATGGGACACAAATATAAGGCATAATCTCCCTGTCTGAAGTAATATCTGTGGATGCTATCACAGCCTCACCCGTCCACCAAAGGGTACTGTCAAAGAAACTAGAGGACCCAGTTCTCATTGTTGTTGAAAGCATCATCACCTGCTGACAAGGCTCAGCTGCTCTCTGTGTCAGCACCTCATGCTGCATCCTGGCTACTGGTCACACCTCCTAGTCTTGACTGAACTTCGAACCCAATGAACTGTAATTCTCCATCCAATGGTGGCTAGGGATGGACACGGCTAGAGGCTCCTCATGTTCTTTGTGCCCTGGCGCTACTACCTGTAAACAGGGTGGTGATGTTGTCCAGTGCTCAGCCATTGAATCACATATAAGTAACAATGAGTAAACAAGCACATACATGTAATACATGTACGTTGTGGGTGCAAGGGTCAAGCATTTTAATAAAAGATGATGGTGCAGAGACTGATACAGAAAACAAAAGATAGAGGCAGCAAAAATTGTTTGTCATTTGCAACCACCCCCACGATGGGTGTGGCCTTAGGAAGGACGGTATCACGTTTTTGAGAGGTGACTCTTTCATTGTAAGGGCATCCTGTTCAGCTGATCCTGACAAGAGAGTATAATTCAATTTCAGTGATGGATCCAGGATTTCCAGTTTGTGGGGAGGGGGGGGGGGGGGGGGGGGGAAATGACCCATGCCCACGTCCTGCTCCAGCTGGGGTATGGGGGAGCGGCTGTAAGCTCCTCCATAGGGTCTAGGGAAGAGCACATTATATTTTAATTCGACATCAACCCATAGTCAAAGAGTGTATGGAAGCACTTGTGCCTACAGTACATGTACACAGATAAAGCCCATTACATAGAGGTGTAGCTCCTCCCATGGATGTGAGATAAGATAACCACAGGCATTACCATTCACACACACACACACACACACACACACACACACACACACACACACACACACACACACACACACACACACACACACACACACCTTCACAAGAAATCCATGTAAAGGTATCTGCCACACTATCTGCCAATCAAGTGAAGGTCAGTATACACAGATGTGTATTCATTTTAGCCAGGACAATGGTTGTGTACACCTTGGACTGCCCTTGTGGGTTTTGTGGTAGCGGTCAGGCCCCAAGGCCAACATAAACAACAGTACCTAGGGAGTATAGAAGGCCAACAGTATACCATATCAACGCTAATAGTACATGGCTACACTACACCCTTCTCCTACAACTCTTCTCTCTGCTAGTGGAGCATACTGCCCCAAACATTCATGACTCCAACAAGTCAGTACAGGGAGGATAAATGGTATGTGTAATTTGTCACATATGTCCCTGCTGGTGTACATGTACAGGACTACAGGAGGACAGGAGAGAGGGAGTGAGGGAGGGAGGGAGGGAGAAAGTGAGTGAGGGAGGGAGGGAGTAGGTGAGACAGGAGAGAAAGAAAGGGAGGAGAGAGGGATAAGAGCAAAGAAAGATGGAACACAAACTAAGTGATTGAAGTGTACACAATGTACCTGGGCAGGCTGGCTGCAGCACTGATGACGCCCAACACCACATTCCAATTGGAGTGCAGTGCCTGCGGGTGTGACTGGAGGACCTGTCCAACAGATAACGTACTGAGCACAGATCATATACATGTACCATGCACACTGTTATTTGCGTATGTTGCACACAGTAGCAGAGAAGACATACATGTACATGTACAAAGTGAAGGGGAGGAGGCCGGTGGTGTTGAAGCTGATCACAGTAAGGGGCAGGACACCTGCCAGAGCACCATTGCAATACAAACTGAAGTTGATGAGGATGCCATTACTGTCAGTTGGCAAGTCCCAAGACACAATAATGTAGGTGGAGCCCACATTCTGCACCGACACAGCATCAAATCCATCCGGTGCTGGGGGAAGAAGGGGGAAGAGGATGACATCACATGCACACAATGACATCACACATACATGTACATGTATACACAGTCAGTGACACACACATACACACACACACACACACAATCACGCACACCGAGGGTACCATTCAGGAGGGGATAAGACACATGCTGTAAGGGGTTGCAATGCCATATTTGCTCGACGTGCTGGGAAATCCCTCAAAGTAGACTTTCATGGTCAGCAGTGGGACAATCACGGCAGTGATGGCCGCTGCATGCACCGTATCCACAGTGACGTAGAAGGTATTGGAGGCCTGCTCAAACAGTACCACGTACCCCTGGCCATCACAGAGGTTACAGGAGGGACTGCACAACACTCGCACCGACGTACAAGCTCCACATGACCGATGAGTTCTGAAGCTCACAGTGTGCCACTGACCATCGTTGAAGGTTCTGGTACTGTTGGATCCAACAACAGCTGGTCCAGAGCCCACATTGAGCAAACATTAACCATGGCAACCCGCCATGAAGCTTCACCTCCAGGATGTCAGTCATTACACTGTTGATCTGGTAGAAGAGAATGCCGCTGGGGTTGTAGGTATGGAACTGGACTGTGGCCTGGTTAATAAAACCAAAAAGGAACATGTGCCCGCTGAATGTAGCCAGGCCCCTACCGTCGAAGGAGGTGCCCACATCTCTGACTGGGACTTAAGGCTGGGGACTCGATGGTGCAAGGTGTAGGCGGTGATGACATAGTCGGGTTGGAGGGAAGCATTCCATTGGAGGGACATGGAAGAGGAATTGGTATTGAGGATGAGGGGGGAGCTTGGCCCACAGGTGCTAAGGGTGTGAGAAAGATACAAAGTGGTTAAAGTCAATGACCACTTGGGGCTTTGTTGAATATAATTGAACACATAACACATAACCCACACACACATCATGTGCACATGGCACACATGCATGCAAATGCTGCTTGTGTGTGTGAATGTGAGTATGCATGAATACATATGTTCACACACACACATGTGCCTCACATTGATTTTCATTGCAATACAGGGGGTGTGGCACCTACATTACTTACACAGCATGCGGCGTGAGCGGGGCTACAAATACAATGTCGTGTTCACAGTAAATCGGGGGGGGGGGGGGGGGGGGGGGGGGGGGTATATATAATAATCAGAGATCAAACACTTCCAAAGGGTGGGGTTTCCCCAAGAAAGTTGCCCCCCCCCCCCCCCCCCCCCCCCCCCTATCCCACACATCATATGTACTGGATCAGCAGGCCGACAGTGCAGTCACAGCATTCAGAGCAGTAACATTGGGAGCAGCCTGGGATGTGGGCATGGCTTGTAATGTCTTCAAGCTGCTGGAATTGCTTTGGCCACACCCACCAGATGTGCAGGCCTGTACCAGTATGTACGCTGAAAACAGTTGTAGTCCATATACAGTGTATGGTATTGGACAGGGCTCGGATTTACCACTCCCACCCCCTATCCACCCCCTGGTTTGCCCCTAATTTGAATAACCCAGGGAGAAGGCCAACAGTATACCATATCCACACTCAACAAGGCCAACAGAATAGGGAGAAGGCCAATAGTATAGGGAAAAGGCCAATAGTATAGGGAGAAAGCCAACAGTATATAGGGAGAAGGCCAACAGTATAGGGAGAAGGCCAACAGTATAGGGAGAAAGCCAACAGTATATAGGGAGAAGGCCAACAGTATAGGGAGAAGGCCAACAGTATAAGGCCAAAAGTATAAAGACAAGGCGAACAGTATAGGGAGAAGACCAGCAGTACAGGGAGAAGGCCACCAGTCTAACAATAAAGGAAGAAGACCAACAGTATAAGGAGACGGGCAATTTACGGTTCGGGAGTAAAAGGGGGAAGGCTACCACTGGTTATAGTACAGGGAGATGTCCACCATTATAGAGAGATAGCCAACTGTACTAGTATAGGGAGAAGGCCATATCTACTCCTTCCAAGATATGCACATAGGGCCGAACACTACCCACTGCCGAACATACCCTACGCTACTAAATTCACACAGTATACTCACCATAACACCTGCGTCTCAGAAGATGAAAGCATGAAGAGCAATGGCTGCATACGTAGTTCGATCCCTGCATGCATCATTGTGCCTAATTGTTGCGCTCCACATCTCCAGTGCACAATAGCCGATAAGTTAATTTTAATTTGTGTATCGGTTCAATTATAATTGTAATTCAAATTGTATTGATAGTTAAGTTACGTTACAGACAAAAGTTTATAACCAGCCGACATAGTATTAATAATTATACCTTTTTCTAAGATGACGCAAGGTATTACGAAATGACTACTTCATTTATGAATAAATTATGCGCGGTAGAAATTAAATTTTTGTCTTGATTGTAGTTTACGAATGGTTAATGGTATAATCTTATAAAGCACAGATTCACAATCAGTCTGATATATTGTAAATTATAAACGTGTTTGAAATTCAATTTGAAAAAATAAAGCAAGATGACCGCCTATGTATGGGCCATTTCTCCATATGAGGCCCGAAACAACGGGAGGCGTGTCCCAGTACAGTTTCTAGCGCTTCCGACGAACGAATGCCTCAGTGGAGCAGTACAGCAGTACGTATGTATGAAAACTGTACGCTCAGCTCGGATCCTTACACTGAATTGTGGACGTGTGTGTGTGTGTGTGTGTGTGTGTGTGTGTGTGTGTGTGTGTGTGTGTGTGTGTGTGTGTGTGTGTGTGTGTGTGTTTGTGTGTTTGTGTGTGTGTGTTTGTGTGTTTGTGTGTGTGTGTGTTTGTGTGTGTGTGTGTGTGTGTGCGCGCGCGCGCGTGTGTGCGTGTGTTTTGTGTGAGTCTATGTAGTTGGGCGTAGCCCCTTGTTGGACCCCAATACGCTACATACGCACACACTGTGCGTGCGTGTGTATCTGCATGTGTCTGTGTGCATGTGTGTGTGTGTGAGTGAGTGTGTGTGTGCGTGTGTGTGTGTGTGTGTGTGTGTGTGTGTGTGTGTGTGTGTGTGTGTGTGTGTGTGTGTGTGTGCGTGCTATGAGTGCGCGTTCGTGTGATCGGTGCTACGGAAGCAGGGGTGATGGATAGTATGGAGGGTGTGTGTGATTATGGTAAAAATACGAATGTGGATATGTTGTGTGTGTGTGCATGATACCAGGAGTATAATTGCCCCTCCCCTACCCCACCCCCTTGGTAAAACTGATTCCCTGCTGGGCACTATAGCCAGTTTTGTCCTCCAACATATAAGACTGCTCCAAACAGTGGCAATTATATCATGTTAGGACCAAGGGGTCTGGTTTGGACTACTCACTAAGCTAGGGGACGCTTTGCTTTTTTTACCATAAGAGATTTATTGATTCAGTTTTGCATCATTGACACCATTATACATGTAGAATTAATTAAATCAGGCAAAGCCCTGCCTTTGATTATGGTATTGTCCCCCACTTGATATGCCTGTCCCCCCACTGGCCATTTCATGGCTGTTTTAATTGGTAAGAAAAATAATGAATTTTATCCTCTGTATGTGTATATATGGAACGTTCTATACGAAAATGGGTCTTGTGGATTTCATTTTATAACATACAATTTAAATCGATATATCTTCCGTGATATTAACGCTATCGGGTTCCTATTTTTAACACAACATACCACACCATTACTATATGTGAAAATCCATTTTGGTGTCTTACACATGCGGGGTACCGACGTTACAAGGTCCGATACCCCGTAGGGTTCAAAACGGCCACATCTTCAGGTAGGAGTGTCCAAATCGGTTCAAAATAGGTACCTATGTAGAAGGGTCCTACCGCTATTGATTTGTTCTGTTCGTTAATTTTTGCTTTATCCGTTATGGAGATACAAGTGTGCAAAGAAATTGCATATTTCCCGGGCGTTACGCGCCATTAACATATTCCTCGTAATACGTTAATGGCGCGTAACGCCCGGGAAATATGCAATTTCTTTGCACGCTTGTATCTCCATAACGGATAAAGCAAAAATTAACGAACAGAACAAATCAATAGCGGTAGGACCCTTCTACATAGGTACCTATTTTGAACCGATTTGGACACTCCTACCTGAAGATGTGGCCGTTTTGAACCCTACGGGGTATCGGACCTTGTAACGTCGGTACCCCGCATGTGTAAGACACCAAAATGAATTTTCACATATAGTAATGGTGTGGTATGTTGTGTTAAAAATAGGAACCCGATAGCGTTAATAGTTCGGAAGATATACCGATTTCAATTTTATGTTATAAAGTAAAATCCACAAGACCCATTTTCGTATAGAACGTTCCATATGCAAGTACATTTGTGTCTCTGTTATATTTCTGTGTGATTGTGTGTTTGTGTGTGTGCATGTGTGTGTGTGTGTTTGTGCATGTGTTTGGGGTGAATGTGTGGTTTGTAGCAGTATAGTGCTTGTATGGGAACGTAGTTAGTGGATTTAAATTATTTACTGATCTCTTTCACTTGTCAGGCATATGTTCAAAAAGGTGAGAATGACATCTGTGACGATGACAAGGAGATTGCAGAGGAAGAGGACTGGGAATCAACTGTGAAAGAAAATAGAGTAAGGACTTGAGGTAATGATTCACGTATCATCTGTCCCATCTCCCTTTACTTTCCATCACCTCTTTTCCAGAGCTCTCTCCCCCATGTCTGTCTCATTCACCCTATTTCTCTCCACAACTTTTCCACAGTAATCAGCTCTCCATCTGTCAATAATACCCTGGACTGCTACCAAAGGGTATGGGGTCCATTGGTGCGATCTTTTTAAGGTACCGGCTCCAGGAGCTGGGAGAGCCATCACTGCCAGTCTTCATAAGGCAAAGGTAGACCTTGCAAGGATCCAGCTGTATGCAATGTGTTGTTTGATTGTGTGTGTGTGTGTGTGTGTGTGTGTATGTGTGCGAGATGCACGTACGCATGTGTGCGTGCTCTTCACCTCCCCTACCATGCATCTGTTCCATGTTTCTCACCTCTCCTCCCTCCCTCTCCTCCATCTTTCATTCAGAGTCTCTGAAAATCGTATAGGAATTGCACTACAAGCTGTTCATCCGGATTACCACAGAATGTGACTGAATGGAGCTTCTCGAAGTTTGAATCCACAACCAAACCGAGCTGCCTATTTTGGAGAAATACTCCACATCGATCAAAATGAAAAGCTTGTCATGTTTGGGGTTACCCCACATTTGTGCTATTGATGGCTACTCTGGGAAAATTGTTCAATTTGTCAGCATGCCAGTGAAAAACCCTGTACAGATATATCAACACTTGTTCAGGTAAATAGTTGCACCAACTGGAAGCTGTATATCAGCTTATTTCTCCACCACAAAACCATACAGACCAATACTTGTGGAGTATGGTTTATTTGACCAAATAAGAGTTGATCATCACAAGGAATGGACCTTAAGCCTCTTTGTGCAGGAGTCCACTGGCTCACTTGCGGCACAGTGTTCAGAAGCCACCGCACAGACAAATGTCATCAACACTAGTAATATACCATGCACTTGTTCATTACTCTATTATACATACAGGGCGTTTGTGAAAGAGCGCAACTCTTCTTAAAAATTCCTATAACTCAGGATTGAAATTAATTAACTGCTTGGTTTCTTTAACAGCGCAACACTTTTTAAAAAACCTATAATTCAGGATTGAAATTAATTAACTGCTTGGTTTCTTTAACATATGTTGCAGTAGTTAGGCAAATACTAACAATCCGATTATTGTTAGCAGTTAAGTAATTGTATCAAAACCCGCATAAATCAAAATATTCAAATTGCTCAATTAACAAAGGTATTCACAATTGCGGTTATAGAGAAGTTATTTTAATTACTAACACAACATCTGAATATGTCGTGGAACAGTAGTGATTTTATATTATTTGGTCAAAAAGTGAGTTATTAACATTTAAGACCATAATTTGTTAAATAACCATCACTAATTAGTATATGACGTAAAAAACACTATTTGATTTAGTTATGGATAATTTACTGGCGAGTCATTAAAAATTAAAAACGTAGTGGTCATAAAGTTTGATTTGTTGTTTTGAACATTAACTAATAAAATGCCAGTCAAATTTCATACTTTACTGTTTGCAGTTTATAAATCATGTTATTAATTAAAAGTTGTCGTCAATTTTAGTTAATGGCAAGCTATTTGATTTTATCTTTTGAACTTTTAAAGATCATGGAAAGGTAACAATGCAGTTTGTATTTGACTCAATGTGGTTATCATACGTTCATAAATTCATTTATTAACAATGCTGTTAAGGGATTAAATTCATTTAAAAGCATTGCGCTCTTTTGCAAACACCCTGTATAAATTGATTGTACTGTTTAACGTGGGGTCAAGGCAGTGAAAAAGGACCTGCACATATTATAAAATTTTTCTAGAATGGTGCATCAAAGTTGACATGCAATTAAAATGTTGCATAATTTAAAATTCAGGCACTGTAACTGCATGATGAACAGCCTAAATTCCAGTGCGTAAAAAAACAATTTGTAGAGTCTGTTAGTATATGAAATGATTAGAAAACTTGAAAAAAATGCGCTCGGTCCCTTTTTTCTGCCGTGATCCCATATATTAATACTTCCACTCAGAATCACACAATATTCCAGGTTTGTGAACTTGTTCTGCCATAATTCTAGACCTCTTGACCACCTAAATGTGCCCCTTATGCAGGAATAGACATTCCAAATGAATGAATGGCAAATGCTAGAACAAGGAGGCTGCCATCTGAAATTATCCCTGATGCTCATATCGCAACATCTCAATTTGGGGACATGGGTGGCCATTTAACCCTGGAAAGTCATTTTGGGAATGATCCACTGGCTGGAAGGAATGGCTTGATTGCTGAGTGCAATCGTCAATTCCACCAACAATATCCAGACTTGTCCATGGTATTTCATGCTATCAGCAATAATAATTGTAATCCATTTATAGAATCTGTGAAACTGTATATTCGTCTGACAGAAGCTCTTGCTATTTGAAACTTGGTCTACTGTACTTACTGTCTTGGCAGTGATGAATTGATGCTTATAATATTCAATTAAAAACATTTATCATGGTGCAATGGTGATCTCCCTCATTCATACCATTTGACCTCTGCCTCCTCAAAGATGGCATATGTATCGTCATATGCCTTCAATCAGAGGTGAAGAATCCTCAGTAGACAAAAACTAGTGTGCCCAATAATAGTGTTTATGGTTTTCCACAATCAGGGAACCATGAATAGTTGTATCAGTTGAAATACATGTAGAAAGAAATTCTGATTGTATATAGATTATTACTATTCAATTCATTCATGATTCATTTCAAAAGAACTAATCAAAGTAGGCAAAACTACTAATGCCCAAAAGTTCCAGGAGACCAGCACCTGATCGTGAGCCTGTGCCTTAACTGGAGCAGGACACTAATGGAGGCCACATCCTTCTGGTGGGCCAGGTAGTGCAACTGTTCTTGGGAGGTGTTGAGGCCAGGAGGTGGGACATGTGTTATTGACAGATGGAGATCTGATTACTGTGGACAGAGAAATAGGGTGAATGAAAGATGGAGGAGAGGGAGGGAGGAGAGGTGAGAAACATGGAACAGATGCATGGTAGGGGAGGTGAAGAGCACACACACATGCGTACGTGCATCTCGCACACATACACACACACACACACACACACACACACACACACACACAATCAAACAACACATTGCATACAGCTGGATCCTTGCAAGGTCTACCTTTGCCTTATGAAGACTGGCAGTGATGGCTCTCCCAGCTCCTGGAGCCGGTACCTTAAAAAGATCGCGCCGTCCAGGGTATTATTGACAGATGGAGAGCTGATTACTGTGGAAAAGTTGTGGAGAGAAATAGGGTGAATGAGACATGGAGGGAGAGAGCTCTGGTAAAGAGGTGATGGAAAGTAAAGGGACATGGGACAGATGATACGTGAATCATTACCTCAAGTCCTTACTCTATTTTCTTTCACAGTTGATTCCCAGTCCTCTGCCTCTGCAATCTCCTTGCCATCGTCACAGATGTCATTCTCACCTTTTTGAACATACGCCTGACAAGTGAAGAGATCAGTAAATAATTTAAATCCACTAACTACGTTCCCATACAAGCACTATACTACTACAAACCACACATTCACCCCAAACACATGCACAAACACACACACACACATGCACACACACAAACACACAATCACACAGAAATATAACAGAGACACAAATGTACTTGCATATATATATATACACATACAGAGTATAAAATTCATTATTTTTCTTACCAATTAGAACAGACATGAAATGGCCAGTGGGGGGGACAGGCATTTCAAGTGGGGGACAATACCATAATCAAAGGCAGGGCTTTGCCTGATTTAATTAATTCTACATGTATAACGGTGTCAATGATGCAAAACTGAATCAATAAATCTCTTAAAAATAGCAAACCGTCCCCTAGCTCAGTGAATAGTCCAAACCAGACCCCTTGGTCCTAACATGATATAATATTCTATATTTGCCACTGTTCGGAGCAGTCTTATATGTTGAAAAACAAAAATGGCTATAGTGCCCAGCAGGGAATCAGTTTTACCAAGGGGGTGGGGTAGGGGAGGGGCAATTATACTCCTGGTATCATGCACACACACACAACACCCACATTCGTATTTTTACCATAATCACACACACCCTCCATACTATCCATAACCCTAGCTTCCGTAGCACCGATCACACGAACGCGCACTCATAGCACGCACACACACACACACACACACACACACACACACACACACACACACACACACACACACGCAAAAACACACACTCACACTCACTCTCACACACACACATGCACACAGACACATGCAGATACACACGCACGCACAGTGTGTGCATATGTAGCGTATTGGGGTCCAACAAGGGGCTTACGCCCAACTACATAGACTCACACAAAACACACGCACACACGCGCGCACACACACAAACACACACACAAACACACACACACAAACACACACACACACACTGACACATACACACACACACACACACACACACACACGTCCACAATTCAGTGTAAGGATCCGAGCTGAGCGTACCAGTTTTCATACATACGTACTGCTGTACTGCTCCGCTGAGGCATTCGTTCGTCGGAAGCGCTAGAAACTATAGTGGGACACGCCTCCCGTTGTTTCGGGCCTGGACTCACGTCCGTCGCATTCCAGGAACGACCCCCCGTTCCGCGCACGAGTTCCGATTCCAATCCATTTTTCATTTTTCAATTTTTTGGAAAACGAGTAGACTACAAAATTGATGGATATTCGGTTAATTAGTTTTTACGGCAGAATGAAATAATGGCTATTGTGTAACGAATTTTAACAAGTGGAATATTGAATCGAACCTAATTTGTGGTCATAATTTTATTAATCTTGAATAGAAAAACAAATAATTGAAATGGCCGAAATATACACGGACCGCCAACAATTGACTGTGTTCAAACTTTCATTTCCTGCACCCATCCTCCCTTATTTCCCAACCACATCCCACCACTCCCCTTTCCTCACCCTCATTTCCCCACCTCCCCACTCCTCCACCTCCTTCATTTCACCCATCTCCACCACTCCCCCTTCCCCCACCTCTCCCACTCCCCTTTCTTCCCTGCTCTTCCCCAAAATAATATCGAACTTTCTGATTCAACTTGCGTCCTTACACAAAGGTGATGGGGATAGGACTTACCACAGTATCTGGGGAGGGGCGTACCAGAGACAGCAGCAAAGTGAACAGATCTTGCCTCCGCTGGAGCTGTTAGTTGGGAAGGTGGAAGCAATGGGGCCTTGCAGGGGACATGCAATCGTTTCCAGGAGCTACAAACTACGAGTGGAGGCTTTGCCATTGAAGTGAGTGACAAAAACTACTAGTTGAGGTGTCTAAATCAACATTCACCACATTTCGGATGGCCAATTTTCTTTTGTTCTGAGGACAATGTTAGTATCTCAAAAAAATAACGTAGGGGCAGAGGGGGATGGGGACAAGGTCCCTTCCCTTCACATATCCAGAAGGACACCCTTACCCTCAGCTGGGCCATCATCCAGTCACAGCCAGTCCTCCCGGTGCACCAGACCGTGAAGCAATTGTCGCTGTCCTTGAAAACGTGACCCTCATTGGGGAAATCCCCTTCCCCGTTGTCTCCTACAAAGCAGCAGTGTCACAAAAATGGAGATAGAGGAGCACACACACACAATCACACACACACACAAACACACACACACAAACACATACACACGCACACACACACCACACACAAACGATCCAGTTCCACCATCGGGGGGGAGGGGGGGGAAGAGAGGGAAGATAAGGGAATGTGGAAAGGATGAGTAGGTAGGGAGTATACGAGAAGTGGAGAAAAAGAATACAATGAGTGGAGATATAATGAGAGAGGTTGTGATAAAGACCTCAATTCTATTTACTGTTTTCTCCATTTACTGTGACCGGTTGTGATAAAGACCTGAGGTGGGGTGGGTTGAGGGAGGGAGGGAGGGAGGGAGGGAGGGAGGGAGGGAGGGAGGGAGGGAGGGAGGGAGGGAGGGAGGGAGGGAGGGAGGGAGGGAGGGAGGGGATGGAGGGAGGGAGGGAGGGAGGGAGGGAGGGAGGGAGGGAGGGAGGGAGGGAGGGAGGGAGGGAGGGAGGGAGGGAGGAGGGAGGGAGGGAGGGAGGGAGGGAGGGAGGGAGGGAGGGAGGGGAGGGAGGGAGGGAGGGAGGGAGGGAGGAGGAAGGGAGGGATGATAGACACACTTGAACACATATTTTGATCACCACATATGCAGTTCTCAAAAATTGCAATACAATACAGGGATGGAGATGACCCCACAACCTCCACAATGCGGTCCTTCCAAACCTTAACTTTTGCTAAAATGCTCCTTAAAACCCTCTAATCATGCGGAACCCATTTAACGGCTGGAGCCCCTCCAACCCATGCGACCATGAGATACCGTCCTAGCCTTGGACTCAGTGGACTCACTGAGGGGCTACACGTACAGCACCAGATAAAGCTCCCTGCACTGGGAAGCTTGGCACTCCTTGTCTTGCATTGACCCAGGTTCTCCAGCACTGGTAGGTCCCAAGGTATTTCTGTCTGCTCAGCTCATCAACACTACATTGTAGGATACACACTGCTATCCAACACTAAAGTCTATTCTCATTGCAAGCATAGCCATATTGGGGAACCTCCAACTAAATAAGTGTGCGTCAGCTCTGAAAGGTCTGACCAACCTCTCTGACAGTGGCATTGCCCATGTGTCCACTTTAAATGGTGCCCAGCCCTTACCATCCGGCCACATCAGAGGCCAAAAGAGGACAGATTCCCAACAACAGTGTCCCATGGGCTCCACATTTCTCAGCATGCCTAATAACCCTTGGTATGGGAGGTGGACCCCACCAGTTGCTCTCCCCATGCCAGTCTACAGGGAATCAATGATTCTACTGCTTCTGTAGAGATTCTAGCACCCTCCCCACTGCCACTATCTCCCTCTGCATATCTTCATCTGGCAACCAGTTGCCCTGAGCGATATGCATGCCATGCTCTACTGTATACCCACCTTACCCTGTGTCGCTAGCATCTGAGTACACACACCTAGCTGCAGCTGGCCTATGCCATATTGGTTGTGCCATCAAGGGACTCTGTCCAAAACTGAAGCTCTATGCTACCATGCTTGCCAGGTTTCCAACAAGGCATACAATGCCCATGTCATGAACCTGGCTACAAGGCCCACTGCTATACCCATGGATATGCCATAGCCCTGCCATCGGGAGCAGTTATTTCTAAGTCCACATATAATTTGTACTTCAATACACACTATTCTCTAAATCCCAGGTAAACCTAAACAAGGACATAACCGCTTTTCAAAGTATCCAAAACCCATGGTGGTGGTGCTCAAAGCTTCTGTACCCAAAAAAGGCTCTCCAATGGAAGGTGTTACCTCCCCCACATGTGCTACACAATTAGGTGTCCCAATGTCAACACTCCTACACCAAGTGCTCTCACCAGCCACGTGTCCACTACCCTTGGACAAAGGATACTGCACACTGGCCCATGCCTTCACACACTGAAGTGGTCCAGCTCACCACAGTGAAAACATGACCCCCATGGGCCTGGGAACCATGCCACCTGCCATCTTGACGATTAGGGGAGCTTAGTTGCTGTGTAGGTTGGGAGCTGTGTCCTATCTGGTGGCCGCCTCCTCTCTCACCTTGACATCGTGCAGCTTGCCATCTTCCATTCCACTGCTCTCTCAGCCTTCTCCATTTCTTTTTCGTCTTCTCAGTAGGAGGCCAAGGTGTCATCCTCACATTACACCATGACCCCGCCCACCCCTTTAGGAAGCCACACAAATCATATAACAATGACATACAACAGAAAAAGCCACTATTCAACACCTCAGTAACAGAACTAAGTTTAATGTAGTGAGTGCATCACCCAATTTGGGTTCAGGCATCAATGCCACCAATGGAGTAACATTACCTCTCCGAAAAGGGAAATAAATATTTTTTTTTTACATTCTAGAAGTCTGAAATGTGCTCTACACATTGAATCTTACACACTGAGAATCTGGGTATCTGTCATGGAAGTTGTAAGTATTCTTATTTGAAGTAGCCATACATTTCTATGCAAGCGTTACATTTCTATCGAAAAGTAGAACTTTTATGTGTGTGCCCCTTTTTGCGATCATATAAACTCAAATAATACTGTAACTGACAGGCAACATGGCAACTGCAAGTTTCTCAATACGGTTGACCATATAAACTTTAATACCAATCATGTTCACATATTTACATCACATCCACTTGAAAATGTTCTACGAGTATCACAGTAATGCACATTACATCACATTCACTTTTCAAACACAATACTTCAATACAGTGTCAGCACCACAGTTAGCAATGAACACACTGCCATCTCTGGAATCCAGTGCAGTACCACAGGGATACTTCAGATTCCCCACTGTGTGGATCTTGTTCCCTTCAGGATCATAGATGGAGAGACAATGGCCATTATACTCACTGACAAGGCTGTACCCTTCATCATCAATGGCTATTCCACTGGGATGATTAGGATCACCATACATCCTGATATAGACACCTTCTTTGGTAAACACTTTGATAGTGTTTGAACCATCGGCTGCAACATGAATGTTTCCCTGAGGGTCCAAGGCAAGACCCCATGGAGACTGAAAACTATGATTGCCTTGACCATCTATAGTTAATAACCAACCACCATTTTCATTGAATATTTGTATCCTATGGTTACCACTGTCAGAGACAATCAGTTTGTTGTTGGAGTCAATCATGACACCCCATGGCCTATTGAACTGTCCCTGACCTGATCCCTGCTGACCAAACTTATGAAGGAACTTTCCACTTGATGTCAGCTTCTGTACATGATGGTTATGAGTATCAGCAACATACAACACATCTCCCTTGATGGATATACCAGATGGAGAAGAGAACTGACCATCACCACTTCCACTACTACCTATGGTATTCTTCAGTTGACCTACACGATCAAACACATAAATGCAGCCATCACCACTCCCTACATAGATGTCTCCATTGTCATGGATGGCTACACACATAGGCTCATTACACTGGATCACTTGTTGGGCTTTACATAAGATACGGTAGTCACGAATAGGCAGCACATCAAGGTCATTAGGACTATTCTGTACATGCTGACCATCCATTGTGATGAGGAGCTGGTGAGGACCAGCAGTTTGAGGGGTGAGGGTGATGGTGTAGGTACCATCCCTGTGGTCCTCCACCTCTCCATACACAACTGCTCCATTATGGGTCTTGGACCTCATCTCACCCTTCACCTCTACACCACCATGTGGGTACTCAGCCCCCTCTGAGGTCTTGCTTTGTATTTTTATGTTGTACCTGGTCCCCACCCTGGCTACTGTTGTGGATGTCCACATGCTTGAAGATGGAGAAAGATACAAATATCCTAATTTCGATAGTTTTTGTACAAGATCATCTGTTTGCACAGACACAGTTATGTTACTGTGTTGGTTTGGAGTGAGGGAAATGGTCTGGACCCTCTTGAGGGTGGCCTGCAGTTCTGTGGGTATGAGTCCTCCCAATGCTACAATCTCATGGTCTGCAGGATCTGGGATGCCATATCAGTGTAGTGACCAATGTCTCCAATCATCTTCTCAAACTGTTCCTTCTGGAGGGTCAGAGCTGTTGTCTTGGACAGTGAAATGGCCTCCAACTCTGACAATAGTGTCTTTTTCCTTTCTTCCAATGTTTGTTGGAGTGTTTCAAAGGCTTTGTTGATGGCCAATGAAGCAGTTTGTTTGGAGATCTCCACTTGTTCTATCATCCTGTTATTTTCATCCATGGCTCCAGTCAGCTTTGTCACTACCTCTCTTGCATCTTCAAGTGCTCCTGTGAGTTTCATTTGATGGGTCTTTGCTACTGTGGATATTTCCTTCACAGTGTGGGTTTTGTGGGTAGCTGTAGTGCAGTGAAGGCATACCAGCAAGCTACAAGTCTCACAATAAAAATTCAAGTTATTGTTCCCATGGTTAGGCTGAGAGCAGTAATGATCTCTTGGCTTCTTGGTGTTATGCAGCTGTCTGGCTCCCTCCTGGTCTAGTCCAACCATATTGTGTTTGGAAAGATGGCGACCAGTTCTATGGTACTCATAAGCCACCTTGCATAGGAACTGATGACATGTACAACAGAACACCACTGCAGGACCATTGCCCCCATCTATACAGTGGTCACATGCTACATCACTGTTGTTCACCATCTTGGACATTTAGCCTGCTACCTCTACTTCAAATCCAAGATGGAGGTTCTGAGGGAGACCACTGGCCCCTCCCACTGGGATGCTGGTGTTTCGTTCACAGATGGGACATTGGAACATTTGTTGGGAACCACTTTTCCCTATCTCATGATGGAGACATTGTAGACATTAGGAGTGCAAACATGGTAGAATTCTTGGATCGTTGTAGGGCTTGGAGCACACAGCTCAGGTAATGTTTGGAAAGGGTTTCTCCATAGCTACACTGTTGGTAATGAAGTAGTCTATTAATTTTAAATGAAGCACTTGAACTGTTTGTATATTATTGTAGTACAAAATCAAGAAAGTTATTGTCATGGACCAGATGAATGTATGTTACTTTATAGTCACCAATGGGCAGGGCCTCATGCAAGTAAAAACCATTGACTGTAGGCACATAAGTGGTAATGTATTGATTTCACCTGTCAGGAACACCTGACATGAGGTTTGCTCAAGCAGGGTTATGCCTGCCTACCAACGTGGTAAGACACGATTAATTGCTATTTATAGCAGTAGTGGAGATTGCCGTAAGAATTAATACACGATACTACACAAATGATCACTAGCGCCATCAATACTACGATAAATCCTCGATTGTATTGCAATTTACCGTTATAATTTCCACGTGGGTAGGCATCCTGTATCTGCTGATCATAGTGTTAAGTGGACGCCCTCCATGTAGGGTGGTCCCTTCACAACTCTTTTACACTAAATGTAAACTAATTAATATCTGTGGTAAAGCCAATTCCGTTATGTGGCTACTAGACATCCCTAGCTAATGAAAGAGAGACTATAACATTACAAATATACAAATACTTCATCATGATGAGTGTGGCATTTAAGGTAGTGTCCATAACAGGAGAACGTATCTATTCGTAACCACATGTGTGCAGCTTAAATTATTATACTAAACAGTGATTAGCTTAGTCAAACATTTCCGTAGCGGACACACATAAATGTTCAGAGAGCTAGTCATCCATTTTATGGTCTTTATTTTATATCAATTCAGTCCTCTGATGTCCCCAGAAACATGTGGCCGCATCAACAGTACTTCTTCATGTGCTGATATGGCACACCAGTCATGTTGTCCTCCCCTCCTTCCTCCCACTGCTAATCACAGTGCATATACATGTAGCTACCTGCCAAGTTATGTATCATCGTAAGTGCAAGACAATGTACATACACTGTGCTACAAGTTGGATATACGATAGTGTATACTCTGCGTATATGCTAAATATACATATGAATATACACATGCTATACGCAAAGAATACGCATTGGTATATTTTGCGGATAGAACCAGAATCTCATGTCGTATATTTTGCGTATACTCGATACTATCACGTGCGCTTATTATGGGTTTGTTAACATATGTCTCCGTGCACCATGTCCGCTTCCGTACTCAGCACATATTTGGAAACGTCTCCGAATCTGTTCACTGTATACTAGCTTGTTTCTATTTGTGTACTCATGATCAAATTTATAATAAAATTATCAATACAATCGATAAAAGAAAACATAAAATGCGTTATAACGTTCAAGCTTTCTCTCGAATCATCCAGGGTTGTGCAGTTGGTGGACTGGATGCGTCTAAGAGCGGTCCTTCAACTCTCTGCTTCTATGGATGGAGCCTCGAGTTGCTAGTTCCTTTTATTCGTTCATCCAAGTCATCAATCAAGTCATTTAGCGTGTCAGAACGTCACAACGGACGGCGACGTTGTAGAGTTTGAGCGTTCTGGTCGTCGCTCTCCTCTTCTGACATCATTGTAGGCTTGATGTCCCCCATAACTGCTTCTCTTCTTCTATCAGCATTTGGCACCCTTTCTCCCACAACTACGTCACAATAGCCTTTCTTCTGTCTGCATAACAAACCTTTTTACCAAATGCTACAGCAGGAAAAGAGCATAACAAGACATAGGTAGGACGTACGCTGTTGAGCTTAATAGCCTTCAATTACCCTGAGTTCGCTTGTACCACCTAGTAAAAGGAGGATATGGTGGTAGGGTGAATAAATAGGATTATGAATTTAAGGCTCTACCTTTAACTGTAGCGACAATAGCGTGAAGGTCTTCATCGAACTCTGCCGCGATACATGGTCGTGATTGCGTTAGAAAAAAGCGCACAATCGCTTACCTTTCATCAAGCCGAACTGAAGTGCTGATCTTCCTTCTGACTGCTAGAATTCTGAAATATGCCTTACCTATATTTCAGTGGGGCTTCCACCATATCCTTGCGATGCAATACAGCTTCATCGATGTGTCTTAGTATATCAGCGACGACTTGCTATTCCATGGCCGGTGAACTTACCTGAAATCCAAGTCCGCGGACGCTGCGCTGTCCTGGCAATTTGCCGGGTGAGGCATCGTCAAAATGTCTTGGCATAAACAAAATGGTTTACGAACTATGAACATCTCAATATACTTTTGGACTAACCTGACGTCCGTCATCCAGTTCTTTCTGGTGTGCTGGCAGCTGCCTGATATCCCTGCGACCTCGATCGCCCACTCCGCGTGGTAGTTTGGCGCCAAATTACTAGTACACTTGTAATTAATTTAATAAGTTTATAAACGTAGTCTACATGTATGACAAATGTCGTTTCAAACTTTCAATTCACAAGATAGTTTTACTATCTATGGTATCACGTATGTGTGGGGCTTGTGAAGTGCACTAATATTCACGGTAATCCACTTCTGAAGAAACGCGTAGCTGGGTTTGCTAGACTATTTTGTAGTTATGAGATTAGCATGCATCGTGCTATTTGTGTTCTGATTGGTAAGACGCTCGGTAGCCGGTTGAAGTTGTGAAGGGTATTCCAGTGTCACGTAACCACAATGAGCAGCTCAGCTTTCCCATGATGATATACGTATATAATCTATGGCACAAGGTGGGGGCGTGGCATAATAACAAATACAGCCGTCTATATAAGTTCGATCAGATGCATAGCTCCTCAAAATGCTTTCTATGCACCGTCACATGGTCTAGAGCTACAAGTGTATGTTGTATGCATCTATACTTGTACATGATCAGCCGCTAATAGGTATTAATCATGCACTGAACAAAATATTAATGTGCATGCATTGCATATTATTTCTATTAATATTGTTATTTTATGTTTATGAATCTTACAACTGCGCATGCATCATGTAGGATGCAAACCTTGAGGTGTTGTTCTAACTGTGCCGGCATTAATTCATAATTCGATACATGCGAAATGAATGCACGCGCGTTCTTTATTTTTATACATGATTCAATCCGATATGTGCTATGTGAGAGAGCTGTGATAATCATGACCCAAGTAGAAAGTCATTCAGAACTGCTGCTTCTATGTTTATGCATACTTATCACATGGTATACGCATTGAAACATGCTTTGTTGGGATTTTAAACAGGCATTCAGGTGTTAATCCTGGGTACCCGATCGCGAGCCCCTTTTCCTTTTGCATGTGATGATCATGACCCATGTAGAAAGCCATTCTGAACTGTTTCCCCTATGTTTACACATACCTATTACATGGTATAGCCATTGAAACATGATTGGTTGGGATGTTAATATTTATAATTGATGTTCCATTAACTCTCATTTTGGTCTTTCTCAGGGACTGTAGGTTTATACTGAGGTGTTGACATCTTTATATTAGGCTGTTCTAAGTGTTGAAGGTCGTAACAATCTCATTGTAATGTCCATGAACCATGTGATGGTAATGACCACGATACTAAAGTTACACATGCGTTAATCAATATGTACATATATACACGCATGTGCTGATGTACAATGATGATGGTCTGGTGTCAATAGTGGTGTGATGTCAAAGCTTCCTTGCCCTTTAAAGTAGCCAGCCATGATGTCCTGAATTGAGACAGAATTTAGGGCTCTATTCCACATTTGAACAGAAACACTATGACTCACGTGGCGGTAACGCCCACTTCCGGTCACAGGCTCATCTTGGGGATGGGTCACTCTCTTCACCCTGCAATGTGGACTGTCGTGGTGAGATGCTGCTCTGAATTGTGACAGAGTTTAGAGCTGAATTTCACATTTTAACAGAGACACTATGACTCACGTGGCGGTAACGCCCACTTCCGGTCACAGGCTCATCTTGGGGGTGGGTCACTCTCTGCACCCTGCAATATGGACTGTCGTGGTGACATGCTGCTCTGAATTGTGACAGAATTTAGAGCTCAATTTCACATTTTAACAGAGACACTATGACTCACGTGGCGGTAACGCCCACAGGCTCATCTTGGGGATGGGTCACTCTCTTCACCCTGCAATGTGGACTGTCGCGGTGACATGCTGCTCTGAATTGTGGCAGAATTTAGAGCTCAATTTCACATTTTAACAGAGACACTATGACTCACGTGGCGGTAACGCCCACTTCCGGTCACAGGCTCATCTTGGGGGTGGGTCACTCTCTGCACCCTGCAATGTGGACTGTCGTGGTGACATGCTGCTCTGAATTGTGACAGAATTTAGAGCTCAATTTCACATTTTAACAGAGACACTATGACTCACGTGGCGGTAACGCCCACTTCCGGTCACAGGCTCACCTTGGGGGTGGGTCACTCTCTTCACCCTGCAATGTGGACTGTCGTGGTGACATGCTGCTCTGAATTGTGACAGAATTTAGAGCTCAATTTCACATTTTAACAGAGACACTATGACTCATGTGGCGGTAACGCCCACTTCCGGTCACAGGCTCATCTTGGGGGTGGGTCACTCTCTTCACCTTGCAATGTGGACTGTCGTGGTGACATGCTGCTCTGAATTGTGACAGAATTTAGAGCTCAATTTCACATTTTAACAGAGACACTATGACTCACGTGGCGGTAACGCCCACTTCCGGTCACAGGCTCATCTTGGGGGTGGGTCACTCTCTGCACCCTGCAATGTGGACTGTCGTGGTGACATGCTGCTCTGAATTGTGACAGAATTTAGAGCTCAATTTCACATTTTAACAGAGACACTATGACTCACGTGGCGGTAACGCCCACTTCCGGTCACAGGCTCATCTTGGGGGTGGGTCACTCTCTGCACCCTGCAATGTGGACTGTCGTGGTGACATGCTGCTCAGAATTGTAACAGAATTTAGAGCTCAATTTCACATTTTAACAGAGACACTATGACTCACGTGGCGGTAACGCCCACTTCCGGTCACAGGCTCATCTTGGGGGTGGGTCACTCTCGTCACCCTGCAATGTGGACTGTTGTGGTGACATGCTGCTCTGAATTGTGACAGAATTTAGAGCTCAATTTCACATTTTGAATGTGAACGTGAAGCAAACCACTCATACCCATCAGTCACTTGACCCCTACCATTGGGGTGGGAGCTTAAACAGCAAACCTTGCATCACATACACTTGAATGTGCAGACATGAAAGTTTGTCATTAGAAGCAAACCACTCACCTGAGATAGCTATACCCATCAGTGTCACCATCAGACAGTCACATCCCCATTAGAGTCACATGACCTCTACTTGACCGGGTGACAACTCTGACCAATTTATACACCAAACCATGTGTCACATATCTACACAGATAGACATGAAAGGTTGTAAATTGCATTATTAAATGCAAACCACTCACTTTAGATAGCCACACCCATCAGAGTCACATGACTCTTAGGAGACAATTGGGGTGACAACTCGACCAATTTGAAGCATATACACCAAACCTAGCCAGGAGATGGGCGAGGGGTGGGGATGGGGGGGTTGTTGGGTCGGGTCGGTCGAACGACCCCCTCCCGACGACTACCATCCACTACAAGTTATATATAGAAATGGACGGCTCCCGGGTGTGGTACTAGGCTGCCATAACTCGGACCTGAAGCGCCCCTTCCCCTCCATTGGCCCAGTTGTGAATCCACCGCTCGCTATAAGTCGAGTCCCAAACAGAACGATGTCGACACCCCGGCCACTTTCAAGTGGCTGGCTATGTATGATCCTGCATTGTCCGAATCGAATATTACGCATATGGTCCCACTACAGCTTATAATTCTGGCATCAAAACTATCCTATTTTAACTGATCACATACCTTGTAAATTTTTAGTTGAAGGTATAGGTATTCGAATTTAAACCATCAAAATAGTTATAGGGTTATTAAGAAATTTAATGTTTTAAATTTGATAATTCATATCTACGTGGATATCGAGCATACTGCCTACGACTCGCGCTACGAGTCTTCATACGATTCTTGATATTTGCCTCTTGATCCAAGTCTATAGAGGCGTTCCCATGCTGGCAACTACCAATTCCTTTAATACCGACTACGAATCCGATCCATAAAGTTTTTATTGACCACTACTGTATGTCCACAATGCTCTACGTTCGAAATCACATTGGAAACATACAGCCATACATTCTTGATCGAGAGGTTCAAACTTATAATCTGAAGAGTCATATCAAAGTCATTTCTATTTTTACGTAAGTTATCTAATTTGCAAATTCATTGTGGTTTGTGTATTCTTAATACTTCGAGAATACGCGCAATGAATAATTGTCACCTGTGGATTCTTAAAATATACCAGGTGGATATTCGTAATATACACTACCCTTGGTATATTGATGGTATACGCAAAATATACGCAAAAATATACGCTATCGTATACTACGTTTTTTGCACAGTGATAACTGGATGGAATAATTAACCGATTAATGCCGGAATATTTGTTTATCTAAAGTAGAGTTGTATAAATCAATGAGGTAACAGAGGTTGAGTAGTAGGAAGTGGCGTTTTAACAATATGAACTAAAGCTGTGAACATGAATAGCTTCTAATTGGAATAAAGTATAAAAGGGTCTGGAAGAATTCTTTGATTACGGTAAACACATCTTCGATGCAGAAATATGTCTCTTGGCTTTGATCGGTTTAAAGCATTTCAGACGGCCTACATTACTTTATACAACAGATGATACCATATTTGTACAATAAAAATTCAAACTCCCAGGCACGATAGAGAACAATCACATGTCACTAATTGATCTCATTTTTGTACTACATCTAATATCTCTGCCACATCTAAAGCTCAAAACTTGTGCAATGGTTACTTGTGTCCAGGAAAATCACACAACCACAACTGAGATTCTGGCTGCCACTATCACTAGCAAGTTGTCCCTTAAAGGAAGTTACTGAAACGCTATAACGATACTTAAAGCTAGTTGTTCATACAGATATATATACATGTCAGACAAATAGCACATAAGGCTCTCTGAAGAAGGAAGCTGTGCAGCTCACTCTATAGAGATGTCGCATTTCAGAGGTTCATGCTATATCAAAATCAATAGAACGTCAATCGGGAACATAACAGTATACATTACAAGTGCATCACCTCCCAAATGATAATCGGATTCAATGACAAAGTGAAAGACTTTGTCCAAATGGTAACTCAACTGTCCATTTGTACAATTCTTAATTTCACTACATCATAATGCTATGTTAGGATAATATTTCTTCTGTAGTCCTGCATGTGCATACCAATGAAATTAGTGAAATTTGCACCCATTAATAACCTATATGACCACATGTGACCTTGAAAGCACACCAGCATGTAGATGGTACTTCATGTCTCGCAAGAGGTTACTATGTGTCGTCTCAGAGAACGTATGGTTGAGAATATCACACCCATGGACCAAATGCATGGCTTACAAATGGTATGATCAGAGATAACGCAGTAATGGGATTGGAAGTGGATCACATGCGCTATACCTATATGCGTAGGACATCTGGGTAGTGATAATCACACCTCTGCATTTTTGGAGAAGGGCCATTGGATTTTCTCTTGAATCTCTTAAACAGTAAGCTAAAACGTTACAACAAAGCTATAAACAAATAGCTCTATGCATACTGATTTGACCAATGCATACTTTTTACATTATCCTAATTCATAGCTCTTGTTTTTCCACTTGAAAGTAGTGAAAGTATGGGTAACTGTTTTTTGCCCGGGTAACCGCTTATTTTAGCTGAGATGTTTGCCGTCCATTGCACAGCAAGACATTCCTTAGTATGCTTGTTTCAATACCACTAGATGTGAACAGTGCTTTGGTTCAAGTTTTGCTACCATAATGCTGGAAAGAGGCACTGAAAATTATTGTTATAAATGACCCTTTTTTGTCAGGCAAAATTTAGACTTGGCTACACTTGTTTGCTTGTCTAACACAGTGACATACTCAGACTGAAGCGATGCATCTCCACTTACAGTGTCATTTCTCCTACTCACATTTGTGAAGGGCTGTGCATTTATCACTTCACTTTCACACTGATTATCTATGCTCCATAGTGAGAGAATATTTGCAGTTTTGGATGATGGCAAACCTGGTATCACTGTATCATTGACTTTCAACGAACAGCTGAAACTGAATGGAGGGCAATGATTGGTTTGACAAGAATAAATTCCAGTTAGTCTTCCATACTCACCTAGTTGTACAGACATGTGTGTTTCAATGGTTTCCATATGCATCAAGACAGGGGGGGTGGGTGGGGGCATGGGAGGGTTCTCCCCCTCCTCCCGAGATTTCAAGGTGGGGGGGGGGAGAAGTATCTGCCCCCCACCCCACATGTTTTGCATAACTAATTAATGTACAGTACTTTTTCCGTAATGTGATAATAGTAACTAAATTGCCCAACGTTTGAGCATGAAGCGTCGCAATAACTCCATAACTGACTTTTTGGGGAAGAAGTCGTGTGTGACCACATCTGAGATTTCCACGGATCGTGTACCACCCAGCACAGATGCACCAACCATTGCCATGGCACCTTTAGATGAGTTTTCCTACATGTATCTGTATCAGACCTAGTTCAGAGTCAACTAACACTTCTGCATCACTTGTCTCTTCCATTTCAAATGCATTTCCAAATTCAGGATGCGCTACACAGTTAAGTACAGCATCAACTCTGCTCAAATTCTACAAGAGGGATAAAGTTGGTTTGGCAGATGAACATGCTAGCGGATCTTGTAGCTGAAATGAGACAAACATCACTCGCATTTTCCAGCTTGAAGAGTGTCACTAACGTTAGGACACTCATAGATATTGGGAACACACTCCCTCTGACTGTTGGCATCTTTTCAGAGGTAGCCAAAATATTTTCCATGAAGAGCTGAAAGGTCTATTTCCACATTGAGAAGGCTTAATCCCTATCTGAGGTCCACCATGACTCGGGAAAAGCTAAATAATGTTAATGCTTCTATATTGCCATAAACAAAAGACAGATGATATATTTTAGTGCTATTAGCCGCAGGAAACAATTTCTCTAGTTACGATAAAAACTTTCAGCATCCCCCTCCCTCCCATAGACGCCACTGCCAAGGACAGTGGTGGATACAGGGGGGGGGGGGGGGGGGGGGGGCAACTGGGTTTAGCCTTCCCCCCCCCCCCCCCGCCAAATAGAAATTAAATATTCATAGCTAAGGGGCGGTGCCTTACACGATTAATCGTACAGTAGCGCGACATTGCGACAATTTGCATATCCCACATTGGGAAAATATGCCCCATTCATAGTGATGTTAGGCTACGTGTTTGTGTTCCTAGCGATCCCTACAACCCACCGCTAATGAGATTCACTTGGTGATGGAATCTCATTTAGATAGTGGTTTATGTCAACCATACCCCTGTTGATCCTCCCAGCAGTTATTAACTCCGCCTACCTTCACATACCCTTTGGCTTGAATGAAAACAAACTTACCTGTACACACCTCACCCTTATACATAAAGACTGGCTCTATATGGGCAGCTGACGACAGATAGGCAGGTTGCATATTTATGCCAGCTCCAACACCTCGACTGTTAGTGTGAGACAGACAACACAAGTGGCATGATTGAGATTCATCGATCAGCACATAAACCACCTACATATGCATGCATGCATGTGCACATAAGGTATGTGCATCTTGTGCAAGTGCCAGCCTGCGTACAATATGAGTGAAGGAATTACAGCACAATACAAACTGTGTCAACAGCACCTTACCATGCATCATGTTCTACAAGCTTCTCAGATGCCTATCCCCAGCTGAGGATGCACATGTCTTCTAAATGAATTACTCTGTACCACCAAACCAATCACAGTTAGCCACAGGAGCAGCAATGGCTATGAATCCAAAGAAGCTCAAGGGCACCAGGACAAACAAAGGATCAAAAAATAAATTTAAAAAAACATGTAACACCTCAGGTTGAGATGACCAGTGTAGGTATAGATTGATAAGGATGTACCTGGAATATCAGACTCGCTGTAAGACTCAGAATATCTAAATTTGGTGCATTAAGGGATACATTTAATCCTAATCCCAACATACCACACGATAACACATCTTTGTTTTGGCAATGAGCACATCATTTTCAGCTGTGTGAAGATGAAAAGCATGACAGAAAAAAAGGTACAGTGTGTGGAGTGATGACCTTTTTTTATGCTCATGCATTTGCTACATGTCAATGAATATGATGGTGATTTGGTATGACAAATGTGTATGTTTCCATACAACTTGCAGCTGCAGCATTACATGTCAAAAATGGGACATCTATTTTGCCAACCATTCATACAGAGAACACAGATCAATTGTGTTTAGGTCTCTGCTTTTTTATTCGCAGATGGACGTTGCGGACAAATGTCTGTGGAGTACGATCAGGTGAGGCGGCTGCCACTTGGATTTAAGCTACATGTAATGCTGCTTCTTTGTATGTGTAGGAACCATACACACTTGTGCATAGCTCTACATTTACATCAACTAATCTAAAACAGTACAGTACGTGCACAGACATTTAGCCATGTGCAAAAGAGTATTTTGTACGCATGCATGACATTCAAATGTACGATTATAGGTCACGCGAGGACTGTTGCTTACTTACCCCTATACCGGCTGGCTGTAAACATGCCCTCACCACCTTCATACTCACAGTACTGTCTTATCTCACTGCGTGTAGGCAAGGCCACGAACACATTGCTGTGATGTTTAAATCTTCAGCTGAACTAAAAAAATATGCATAACCACAGTTGTGCGCTGTTGCTCAAGTTCTGCCAGAGGTCACGTTGACGATCGAAGCGCTATAGCGACGACGTGCACTTACTAGTAGTGTCAAAAACATTATCAATTACCTCATAGATTCACACATGACTCCGAAGGGAGGCTGTGAATTCCTACGTCTTTATGCAGCTATAAATTCACATCCATATATTGGTGCTCATAAGAAATCGGGGACTTGGCTCGACCACGATTTCTAATGAATGAGCACTTTGTATGCATTCTAATTATAGTGCATTTCTAGTGACGATCGATCTACGCATGGCTGAGCCTCAGAGTGCACGGAAGAAGAGAAGGTGCCTAAAACGGGCGATGAGCAGAAGGTGATTGGTGATATTAAAGCTGGCAAACATGTGGAGGACATTGCACGTGAGTAAGGGATAAGTAAATCCCAGGCATACAACAACGCAAGTATTGAATTGTAAGAGCTGTAGCCAGAGGGTAGTGTGCCTACGCAGTCAAAGGTCGTAGTGAATAAGGCAAAATACCCGGTAATTGACCAAGCTGTGTTCCAGTGGTTTTGCTTGCGAAGAAGCCTTCGAGTTGGCTGCAAACCGTTACCTTTGCCTACACGCGGTGAGATACGACACTATGAAGGTGGTAAGGGCATGTTTACAGCCGGTAGAGGGGTAAGTAAGCAACAGTCCTCGCGTGACCTATAATCGTACATTTGAATGTCATGCATGCGTACAAAATACTCTTTTGCACATGGCTAAATGTCTGTGCACGTACTGTACTGTTTTAGATTAGTTGATGTAAATGTAGAGCTATGCACAAGTGTGTATGGTTCCTACACATACAAAGAAGCAGCATTACATGTAGCTTAAATCCAAGTGGCAGCCGCCTCACCTGATCGTACTCCACAGACATTTGTCCGCAACGTCCATCTGCGAATAAAAAAGCAGAGACCTAAACACAATTGATCTGTGTTCTCTGTATGAATGGTTGGCAAAATAGATGTCCCATTTTTGACATGTAATGCTGCAGCTGCAAGTTGTATGGAAACATACACATTTGTCATACCAAATCACCATCATATTCATTGACATGTAGCAAATGCATGAGCATAAAAAAAGGTCATCACTCCACACACTGTACCTTTTTTTCTGTCATGCTTTTCATCTTCACACAGCTGAAAATGATGTGCTCATTGCCAAAACAAAGATGTGTTATCGTGTGGTATGTTGGGATTAGGATTAAATGTATCCCTTAATGCACCAAATTTAGATATTCTGAGTCTTACAGCGAGTCTGATATTCCAGGTACATCCTTATCAATCTATACCTACACTGGTCATCTCAACCTGAGGTGTTACATGTTTTTTTAAATTTATTTTTTGATCCTTTGTTTGTCCTGGTGCCCTTGAGCTTCTTTGGATTCATAGCCATTGCTGCTCCTGTGGCTAACTGTGATTGGTTTGGTGGTACAGAGTAATTCATTTAGAAGACATGTGCATCCTCAGCTGGGGATAGGCATCTGAGAAGCTTGTAGAACATGATGCATGGTAAGGTGCTGTTGACACAGTTTGTATTGTGCTGTAATTCCTTCACTCATATTGTACGCAGGCTGGCACTTGCACAAGATGCACATACCTTATGTGCACATGCATGCATGCATATGTAGGTGGTTTATGTGCTGATCGATGAATCTCAATCATGCCACTTGTGTTGTCTGTCTCACACTAACAGTCGAGGTGTTGGAGCTGGCATAAATATGCAACCTGCCTATCTGTCGTCAGCTGCCCATATAGAGCCAGTCTTTATGTATAAGGGTGAGGTGTGTACAGGTAAGTTTGTTTTCATTCAAGCCAAAGGGTATGTGAAGGTAGGCGGAGTTAATAACTGCTGGGAGGATCAACAGGGGTATGGTTGACATAAACCACTATCTAAATGAGATTCCATCACCAAGTGAATCTCATTAGCGGTGGGTTGTAGGGATCGCTAGGAACACAAACACGTAGCCTAACATCACTATGAATGGGGCATATTTTCCCAATGTGGGATATGCAAATTGTCGCAATGTGTGAGCCGCTACTGTATGTGCGAACGAGGGGGGGTGGGCCAAAAAGTTTTTGTAAACACCCATCCCTAGATTGGGTACCCACCACCCTACGCCCTCACACAAATTAGCACAAAGAAACCACTAAACAATGAATGTATAATCACCTGTCCTGCACTAAAACAACTTTGCTCCAAAAGAGAGCTGGGTTGGTACAGAGATAATATTATCTCTGGTTTGAGTGACTGAGTACAAATATTTCAAGTCAAATCTATCGCCAGCTTTTATTAGCACTGCAGGTAGGCCTATGTAGTAAATCCCTACCGTCAAAATTAACATTACTGGGTTTTTTGACGTTGAAGTTATTCTGGACTGACAGATTGATGGAGCCTCTTGAGTCGAAAGCGACCTAAAGAGAAAGATGAGACTGAAGATATCCTTGCATGTCAACCGGTCAGGGCCAAGTACGACTATGACTGCATCTACATTTAGCTAGAGTATTGCGATTTTGGTGCAGTACTTTTGGGGGGGGGGTTTCAACGCAAAAAGCGTTGGCTTCTGGGGCGGAGCTCCAGACCCCGCTGGGAGAGCTTACAGCGCTCCAACTGGGCGGGAGGGGTGCCCCCCCTACCGCTCCCTTCCCGGGGCGGCTCCGCCTCCTGCATGCTTCGTCCCCACCCCCTGCCACACCCTCTCCAGCGCTACCAATTCCTGGATCCGCCACTGAAGGATGCGCTAGCTAAGATAATCAGTGTTAAGTGCGTCTGCTTCCAATCCCGCTACTATATTGTCTGTAGTATGATACAACGAGAACACGCCACGAGCTGTGATTCACCCAGTCTCACCCTTCAAACCTAGTCTCGTACCCAGACCCTGATTCCCACAGCTACGGATGGATTACATCACCGCTACGTGGAAAGAGGGTCTGGCGAAATGCCCAACAAAAGTCGTTCTACGTGCGCCTGATTTTAGGCGCACAATCAGAATGAAGTGCTCCGTGACGTCAGATGGTAATACATAATATTAATTATTTGACAAAAGCAATTACGCATACCTGTAGATACCCTGTACATATGTCCTCTAGCTCTGTGGCAGACGTTAATCTTGACTCTATAATCTTGCAGTCTGGTCAAAGGCTGGGCTACGCTTCCATCCGTCTGAATCAGTTGAATGCGATCAAAAGTTTCATGGAAGGGAATGACATATTCGTTATTTTGCCGACTGGAAGTGGAAAGTCGCTCTGTTTCACAGTTCTTCCGTTCGCCTTTGACTGCCTTTACCAACGTGACAGCAGCATAGTGATTGTTGTATCGCCACTGATAGCCTTAATGAAGGACCAGGTACGTTCGATGTTCTGTAATGAACGGTGCATGCACAGTTTGGTTCTTTACTGTAGGTTGCTACTCTTAACTCTAAAGGGTTATCGGCGGCCTATCTTAGCAGTGAAATGAATGATCGTGCTCAGCAGGAGAGGATTTTAAGAGGCGAAGTTCAAGTCCTTTACATAGGTCCGGAGCTTTTGATGCTCAATACTCTATGGAGGGATATGCTCACAACACCAGTTTACAAGGAAAATCTGGTAGCTTTTGTAGTAGATGAGGCCCACTGTGTAGCAAAATGGTCAGTACAATATAATGCAAGCAAAAGGGCATGCATGTAAAGCCATTATTTTTCCCTTAGGGGTGACTACTTCAGGCAAGAGTTCAAATACCTTGGGGCAGTGAGAAATCTTATCCCTTCGCATGTTCACGTGATGGCACTCACAGCTACTGCAACTGTTGCAACAAGAGACACTGTTGTAAAAATTTTAGGGATGAATAGCCCCACTATAGTGTCTGCTTCACCTGATAAGCCCAACATATGCTATGCAGTAAGAGAGAAGGGGAACATAGAAGAGGTATTTTCACCACTGTTGAATACATTGTGCTCAACAAGGTGCCAAATGCCGCGAGTCATTATCTATTGCAGGAAGGTAGAACACTGCTCACAGTTGTATCGTTTCTTCCTTTCTGCAATGAAATATGAGTTTACAGAACCACCAGGAGCACCTAATATTGCGATGTTTCGTCTGGTAGACATGTTCACCAGTGTAACACGCAATTCTGTTAAGGAGTCTATTATAGCTTCCTTGCAGAAAAGACATGCTCCACTAAGAATTGTTATCTGTACCAATGCTTTTGGCATGGGTGTAGACTGTACAGACGTATGCCAGGTCATTCACTGGGGGTCACCTTCTGATATTGAAAGCTATGTGCAGGAATGCGGACGGGCAGGCAGAAACAGTCAGCCAGCACAAGCTGTACTTTTTTGGAAAAAGGCTGACTTCAGAACATATTGTACCAAAGACATGCAATCGTACTGCACTGGAAACGATGTGTGCAGAAGAGCTAGACTAATGTCATACTTTGACTGCACGTATGATAGTAATAATGACTGCAGTTGCTGTGATGTGTGTTCTCGTAACTTTCATTGTGATAAATGTAATTGTAATTCATTTCCAATGTAACTATTTCACTATGTCAGAATGAGGATTACATGCATGTATACAGATGCACTCATAATCTAATGAGTAAAAGATGTTTGGCGAAGGATGTTCTCCGCCTTTACTGACATCCAAGACGTCAGCTTTGGTCTATCTATACACATTAGCATACCATTGCATTTCATGGAAGGAAATAGCAGATGCTTTCTTCCTGGTTGATAGTGGAACACTTCATTTTGATTTAATTCTGCAACTATTTTCAGAAGATCTTCTTTCTCTGATCTTCTACAATGCTTGCTTGTAAACCATACACCAGTTATCTTGTCAAATTCTGCTAAAATATCTTTCAAAGGACCCAATGCTTTAGCAGCCCTTACTATGGATTTTGGGGTCTTGTTGGCACCAAGATGACTCACAGTATCTTTCAGGATCCTATTTAGGTGTTCCATGTGCAAGTCTCCTGAAATATTGTGACCTGGTCCACCTACACTATTGACAAAGCGCCCCCACAGCATTTGCTCAGCACATCGAGGTGTTAGTGTGTAGTAGTACTGCATGAGTAAGTGGAACGCTTCAATACAATAATTTTTGTGCCCTGCGGCACGAAAAAAAAGGAATAGGAACTTCCAGCACCGCAACACTCTGCAACCATCCCCTTCTCTAATGGCGTCATTGAACTCCAAAAGAAGCAACCCTAGTGACAAAGTTTCTTTGGCATACTCCATAACACAGTCGGCTGAACCTGTAGATGGCTTTGCAGCAAATGATAGGGTGACCACATCAGAGCACAAAGTCTTAGCAATAGAGCTGACAGCTGCAAAATGATTTTCACTGGATAAGATCTTTTTTGATAGCCCTTCTAAGTCTGGAACACCAGTGATATGAACTGCAGCTGACAGTATGTGTGCTACAGTGATGAGCTCCATAAACTCCTCGCAGGCAGCAGTGTCCTTACTCACGTCAGACACAACATTCCGTCTGTTTATAAGGTTCCTCAGTTGGAATAAGGTTCCCTTATCCACTCCAGAACTGGTGTTGTACAGCCTCTTCCACACCACCTAGGTAGCCAATTAACAGAACAAGTGCAAAAAATGTGCCAATGTGAATTCATTGAAGTGACTTATTTACACATTCTAATACTTGGGGGAGGGGAGGGACAGAGGACAGAGGGAGTAATAAGTGATTTTGTTTAGGGAGTAAACAATGTATTGTATGTATATATAAATGGTGTTCTTGGGAAAGCAGCCATTCAGTCTCATAGCCTGCCTATGGACAACCTGAATATTGCTGACCCACCCACCACTCCGCTTGTGCATTGATTGTACCTTGTACACTGATTTTCATGTCATACATCAATGGCAGGCGGCACCCTTCGGGCTTCTACCCTGACCAACCACGTCAAACCCATGACCGCGTCATGGTGTGGCACACCTGGACGCACCCAAGGCAAGCCAGCGCTACCTTGGTCCCAGGTCGGTCAGCGGGGAGGGCCTACCACTCACCATGACCACGTCATGGTAGTGGCACGTCTGGTCGCACCCAAGGCAAGCCAGCGCTACCTTGGTCCCAGATTTGGCCTGATGGGTACACCCTGTCACCAGGTTGCCGCCTGAACCCTTTTGGGCAAAACCGTTATCCGTCAATTAGTATAGATGCATGACAGGGGTCGAGGGAACTCAGTTAGCGATATGCTACAGCATTATAGGGAGTACATGTATGCATTAGCACGGAATGAGCATTCATACAGCATTAATAAGCCTTAAACAATGCTTCAAATCATGTGCATGCTGCTGCTGAGCAGATGCTCTTAGGTGGGGACATTACCATGTGTACAGTCTAGTGTCTAGTCTGGTATCAAAGACATGATCAACATGGGCAGTATACCTGCATATAGCACATCTTGGTATGCCAGTCTTCTATGACTGGTATAAGTCCCTGAACACGCTGCATACCACTCTCAGAGTTTAGGAGAGCATCCTGACTACCTCGAACCCTTGCCACTGTCAGCTGATCTCCACCTATGAGAACAGGGTTGATGTGATCAATGTGGACCTCAGTTGTTCTCGTGCTTCCATCCTCTGCACAAGTATTGTAGGTCTGGGTGGTGGTGGTCTTGGGTACATATTGATGAAGTACATCCAAAATATCGACCATATCATTTAAGATATTCTCATTCTTAAGAATGACTCCTAATGGGACCTGTATAATAAAATTAACAAAGATATACTAAACCTAAAATGCACAGGCAGAGATGGGAAGGACATACCACAGTTGATTTAATACTCATGTTCTTTGAATACTTGTGTTGGATGTTATGTGTAACTTTGCCAAACAAATGTTGAAGATGAGGAATATGTTCAACAAATATTCTGGTCACAAGTGTTTGAAAGTTAGAAACCAACTGCGCATCATCATCATCATTTGGATAGAAAACACTGTAGTCTATGTCATCTGGAAAAACCAGTTCAGCATTGTTAGTGATGTCACTGAAATTTATCCTGTCCTTCACTGCAAAGGCATGGAAATAGTGCAAAGATTTTGTTTGGTTGTTGATCCTCATGTCTCGGGGTTTTATGTTCTTATCAATATTGTCACCAATGAGCTTAAATCCATTCCATTCACCGCAATCAAGAACTGGGGAACCATCTTGAGGACTGTTTTGCTCTAATAGTGCATGAAGACGAGCAGTTATGCATATCTTTTAAATTTAACTACAAATGATATCATACCTGCTGCAGCTAAAGGAGCAGTATCTTCATCACTGGTGCTAGTATGAGTGTCACAGGAGGGTGAAGACTCAGCAGTGACTAGAGAAAAATCACCTGGACCCACAGGGGAAGTGCTGTCACAAAACGATGATGATGATGAGGATGATGATGCCAGTTGTGGTGGTGGTGGTGGTGATGAGGGAACTAATGAGACTGGAGTTGATGCACGAAAAGAATTAGACTGTGACTGTTCGTTGAATACTGTGGATAAGCTAGAAGTAGAATTGGATGTGTCCTCTGAATCAAATAATGTTGCTGGAGCAAATGACATAATACCCTGTTGATAGATTGCCATCAAGTTTATATACATGCTGAAACCCTTACATGAGCTAGTACTTACCTGATTGGTTGGTAAAGATAGTTCTGAAACCCAGTTCTTAACAACTTTATCATGGTCAGTTCCTAGGATGTCTAGCAGTGCTCGTGTGCTGCTGTCAGAGAGACATAAGCCAAGTTTCTGGAGCCTTGAATACACCTATAAGTATAGTATGAACCATAAAAAGCTTGAAATAACTAGTAAAATCAATAACACCCAATGCACATACCAGCTTTCCTGCATGTCCATAACTGAGAACCAGTGATATGAAAGCATGAAGAAGCGTATTTCTACAATGAGACTTGGCCAAAACTCCAATACAAGTCATGATGGTACATTGTCTTCTTGAACTCTCTTTTGGAATGCAAGCATCAAGAAATCGTACAAGAACTGGTGCTTTCTGTCGTAATGTACGGTATTCGTTCGCCCACGAGAGGGCTGTCATGGTTTCTCGTTGAGCTTTTTTAATGTTGTATGCAGTATCACGAAGAACCTGACTCATCTCTTTACGAATGATCTTATTGATTCGAAGCAGGAAATGTTCGAGCAGTGCTGGAGACTCCAATGAATGCTTCGCAAATGCCCGCTTCGCGTTACGACCTAAGCACTTCCCAATTGGTTCTCTTGTTGGAGACAGATTGTACTTCTTTTCATAATCTTGATACGTAACAACAACCTATATAGAGAGGAAATATTACCTGAGTTAACAAATAGCCTAATCCGGACCTACTTTGACAGCATGTGCGGCGTGAGGAACAGTATCGGCCGATCGCTTTGTGCCTTGCGTTTCATGCGTAGCCGATGAACCCACGTGACGAGACAACTTTGACAGCAGCTCACGTTTACGGTTCTGGACTTCCTCTTGAAGGGCTGAGTACTTGGCAATTGCGTTGAAGCACTTTTTGCACACATAGCCTTCTCCGTAGTCCTTTGCAACATTGCTTTTTGATTGCCCACATTCGCAAGCTAAATCCGTCAGTACTGCTCTGCAATTTTTTGATGATAGGCTAGCAAGCTGCCTCCTGTTTTTGGAACACAAGACGGGATCTACGCAAAGCTTGCAGCGAAGCATTTCCGAACCAATTAAAATCAACTCAATCTATACGGAGCTAAATGACGTTTCTAACACCGTGCGACGTCATATTGCACCGTGTTTGATGACGTATCATTTATTAACGTAGAACGACTTTTGTTGGGCATTTCGCCAGACCCTCTTTCCACGTAGCGGTGATGTAATCCATCCGTAGCTGTGGGAATCAGGGTCTGGGTACGAGACTACTTCAAACCCGACTGAAAAGGAAGCGCCACTGTCAGAAATCCTTTTTCGGATCGGGTAGCAAAAACACGGACACCACATCAGCTCCATCGTCCACTTCCCACCAATTCTTCCTCTCCCTTTTTACAAGTACTTACGCGTTTTTCGGCTCCAATGTTTCCACAAGCGATTCGGCTTTAGCGGTCGCGTGATTCACAATAAACATTTGCCACATGTTAGTATAAATACAAACAAACAAAAACAGCTATTCTGTAACAGATCTTTGTGCTTGCTAATGCATGAGCGACATGTCCTGCAGAATATGTCATGTCTGAAGATGTAAGACCACTGTCTGCATTACCAAAAGCACTCGACTGCGTATTGAGATTACCGCCTTTATAATTAGACACGCATGAAAATGCGCAACAAAGTAAGTGAAGTGAAAGAGATTGCAAATGGTGGATTACTTAGTGAAAGGTACAAAGGGCAGGAACGAGTGTGCTACAAAACCATGCAACATTCAAGCTTCATGTGTAAGAAAAGGACACAACTGATCAAGCATCTGTCCATACAAATGTATGTGTTACGTTAAAAGGGGAAACTTGCAGAGGCGTTTAGAGGACTAGTCGACTTCATATACCCCATGCCGTTGTGCCTTGTGAGCAATGATCGACGCCATCACTTTGCATTATCTCAAGGAGAGGTTCAAACAACAACCCCATCCCCGTACCAAGAAATAGTCTAATAGAAAGGGGAGGGGCATTACGTGAAGGGCCCTCCCGCCCTCTATACTGCAGTGTTTACGATGTATAGACTTCCAATCAAAAGTAAACCGGACGCACAAAAATAACATCTTTGGATTAAATTATTGGCCCAAATTCACAATGCACAGAATGCGAGCATAATCAAGTGTAACACTGGCAGAATTTGTAACAATTTAACCCTTTATCTTCATCTGCTTCATTTTGGGGCCCATCTTCTTCAAGGCTTTTTTGTGTTCTTTCTCCTATGCATTGCCATGTGGTGGAGTTTTGAAAGCCAACCAATGATGGCCAGAAACACACACATACCTCCTACTTCCTTGTTTTCTCAGGGTCTGGCTCATTCAGCATCTTATCCTTTTCTGCCTTCTTTTTGTCTACCTTTCTTTGCTGTGCAGCCTGTCATACATTACCGTGCCATTAACACACATATGCACAGGTACAGACCCACACATGAACACACACACCTCTTGTCTCTGGGAGTGCTGCAGTTTCTCCAAGCTCTGTGTCACCTTCAATCGGCCCTTCTGCACTTTCTCTTTGCCCTGCAAAAGTGGCCTCATGACTCAATGAACCAGGTCAACTCCAAAAATCTCTAACAAGATAACCAGGCTGATAGTGACCTACACTATAAGTTCTAATTGGTCAGCAACTAGACGTGTGTAAGCCACCAGATCCCCATTTCACAATACACTGAAACATCTCTTTAATTGTCATTGTAGCTGGGTGAGGAGGATGAGGGAACCACATAAGAGGACAGAAGAACCATATAGCTGGGTGAGGAGGATGGGGGAACCACATAGCTGGGTGAGGAGGATGAGGGAACCACATAGCTAGGTGAGGAGGATGAGGGAACCACATAGCTGGGTGAGGAGGATGAGGGAACCACATAAGAGGACAGAAGAACCATATAGCTGGCAGGGAACCACATAGCTAGGTGAGGAGGATGAGGGAACCACACAGCTGGGTGAGGAGGATGGGGGAACCACATGTAGCTGGGTGAGGAGGATGGGGGAACCACAAAGCTGCACTGTACGAAACAGGTACAGTCTAACCTGCCTAAAGTGGTCACCCAAGGGTCAGAATTGGAAGGCCATGTACATGCACAGACCCAGGAATGATCTACTGGATCTATGTATATCAAACCAGGCTAGGGGGTGGGGCCGGACTATTGCATTGAAGTCGACTGGTACATGTATGGGATCGTGTGTACACAAAAAGACACAGCGCATGTGATATAAAATTTCCAGTACGCGCAATAGAAATTTTATGCTTGCATTCATTAAAAATTCAGAGCCTTACAACTCCATGACAGATACTAACTCCGATTCTCAGTGCATAAGAGCAATGTGTGGAGGACATTTCAGACTTCTATAATATCCAAAAAAATTGAAATCTTGAAAAACCATGCATTAGGTCCCTTTTCACGGAAACGATCCCATATACATAATAACACACATGCAGACGCACATATGTATCACACACACACACAAGCAAATATGCCCACACGTACATGCACAATGTACACACCATGAAGCCACAACAAATGGTTCACAATGCAAGAGATGGTGTGAAAACACTCCTCACCCACCTCTCGGCTGAGCCTTATGGACTTGACATGATCCAGAAGATACCAACCATGATGGGGTCATACCACCACCTCCTCCATACAGTGGCACTGATGATGGGGTCACTAATGATGGGGTCATACCATCACCTCCTCCATACAGTGGCACTGATGATGGGGTCATACCACCACCTCCTCCATACAGTGGCACTGATGATGGGATCATACCATCACCTCCTCCATACAGTGGCACTGATGATGGGGTCATACCACCACCTCCTCCACTGATGATGGGGTCATACCATCACCTCCTCCATACAGTGGTACTGATGATGGGGTCATACCACCACCTCCTCCATACAGTGGCACTGATGATGGGATCATACCATCACCTCCTCCATACAGTGGCACCGATGATGGGGTCATACCACCACTCCTCCATACAGTGACACTGATGATGGGGTCATACCACCACCTCCTCCATACAGTGGCACGGATGATGGGGTCATACCATCACCTCCTCCATACAGTGGCACTGATGATGGGGTCATACCATCACCTCCTCCATACAGTGGCACCGATGATGGGGTCATACCATCACCTCCTCCATACAGTGGCACGGACGATGGGGTCATACCACCACCTCCTCCATACAGTAACACTGATGATGGGGTCATACCATTCTTGTTGAGAAACGTGACGATTTGTTTGGACAGCAGGAGGGTGATGGCCTCTGAGGAATCCGAAACGACCATCAGGGAGGAGTCAAGGTCTTTGGTGCGCACAATGGTGGAGTAATTTTTCTGGCAGAGGGGAGGAAAAGGGGGCTGAAGTATCTGGTGTTCACATACACACGTCATACATCATGCATTCCTACACACTGCAACGCAATCACATGCAGACAATGTCCTACACACACATTCACCACACACACACACAAATACACCAACACATACAGTGTACACACAAACGTACAAACACAGCCACACACACAAGCTACCACACACATTTACACACAAAAGTTTACTAGTGGTCTCTGCGAAATGCTGCGTCAATTCAAACTGGGACTCTTGCCCCTCCCACACCCACCCTCCCCCAATCATGCTAACCCACACACCTAATCCTCAAGGTCCTTGCTCTGCTTAAGGATGGTCTTCTTCTGGCCCAGAGCCAGCACAATATTGTCCATATCATCAGCTGCTAGCTGAAAGGTGAGCATCTAAAAGGATTGGATGATGAGGCGGTGATGGGGAAGAGGTACAGGAAGAAATATGAGAAGAAGAGAGAGAGGGTGGGAAGTGAAGAGGGAAAGTGGAGTGGGCGCAGGGAAGAAAGAGGAGTGGGGGAGTGGGGAAATGGAGGAGGTGGGGAAAATGGAGGTACGAAAGGAGTGGGGGGTGGGGTAAAGGGGAGTGGTAAGGGGGTGGGGTGCAGTTGGGAAATGAGGGAGGATGGGTGCAGGAAATGAAATTTTGAACACAGGATTCAAATTGCGTCCTTACACAAAGGGATAGGACTTACCACAGTATATGGGGAGGGGCGTACCAGAGACAGCAGCAAAGTGAACAGATCTTGCCTCCGCTGGAGCTGTTAGTTGGGAAGGTGGAAGCAATGGGTAGAGATGGGGCCTTGCAGGGAATATGCAAACATTTCCAGGAACTAAAAACTACTAGTTGAGGTGTCTAAATAAAAATTAACCACATTTCAACTCTACAACGGATGGCCAATTTGTTTTGTTCTGAGGACATTGTTAGTGTCTTACAAAATAACCTAGGGGAAGAGGGAGAGGGACAAGGTCCCTTACCTTCACATATCCAGAAGGACACCCTTACCCTCAACCTCACTCCCACCCACCTCAACCTCACTGCTACCCACCTAAACCTCACTCCTACCCACCTCAACCTCACTCCTACCCACCTCAACCTCACTCCTACCCACCTCAACCTCACTCCTACCCACCTCAACCTCACTCCTACCCACCTCAACCTCACTCCTACCCACCTCAACCTCACTCCTACCCACCTCAACCTCACTCCTACCCACCTCAACCTCACTCCTACCCACCTCTACCTCACTCCTACCCACCTCTACCTCACTCCTACCACCTCCACCTCACTCCTACCCACCTCAACCTCCCTCCTACCCACCTCAACCTCACTTCTACCCACCTCAACCTCCCTCCTACCCACCTCAACCTCACTCCTACCCACCTCATCTTCCACCACCTCTCCTTCACTACCCTCCATATCACCATAACCACTGCTCCCTCCCCTGACTACACACCCCCTATCACCCTTCATCTTCACCACCATCCACGGGAAGGAGTAGAAAGGAGGAGGGAGAGAAGGAAGATGAGGGAATGGGGAAGTGGATGGGTAATTGGGTAGGTAGGGAATCTAAGAGAAAATAATACTAGCATGAGGATACAGAGCAATGAGGAGAGAGGGTGTGATAAGGACTGTGGGCGGGTGGGTGGGTTGGAGGAGGGATGAAGGGAAGGGACCATTACTCACCTGTCACGAGCAGCACCAGTGTAGAGGTCACTCAGGTGGATGTACTCAACGGAGGAGGCATTCTTGTTGAGAAACGTGACGATCTGATTGGACAGCAGGAGGGTGACGGCCTCTGAGGAATCCGAAACGACCATCAGGGAGGAGTCAAGGTCTTTGGTGCGCACAATGGTGGTATAATTTTTCTGGGAGGGGAAGGGAGAGGACTGTTGAGGGAGAGAGGGAGGGAGGGAGGGAGGGAGGGAGGGATGGGAGGGAGGAGGGAGGGAGGAGGGAGGGAGGGAGGGAGGGAGGGAGGAGGGAGGGAGGGAGGGAGGGAGGGAGGGAGGGAGGGAGGGAGGGAGGGGGAGGGAGGGAGGGAGGGAGGGAGGGAGGGAGGGAGGGAGGGAGGGAGGGAGGGAGGGAGGAAGGGAGGGAGGGAGGGATAGACACACTTGAACACATATTTTGATCACACATGTGCAGTTCTCAAAAATTGCAATACAATACAGGGATGGAGATGACCCCACAACCTCCACAATGCGGTCAACATACCACATTCACAGGTCCTTCCAAACCTTAAGTTTTGCTAAAATGCTCCTTAAACCCTCTAATCATGCGGAACCCATTTAACGGCTGGAGCCCCTCCAACCCATGCGACCATGAGATACCGTCTTACCGACTCAGTGGACTCACGTACAGCACCAGATAAAGCTCCCTGCACTGGGAAGCTTGGCACTCCTTGTCTTGCATTGACCCAGGTTCTCCAGCACTGGTAGGTCCCAAGGTATTTCTGTCTGCTCAGCTCATCAACACTACATTGTAGGATACACACTGCTATCCAACACTAAAGTCTATTCTCATTGCAAGCATAGCCATATTGGGGAACCTCCAACTAAACAAGTGTGCGTCAGCTCTGAAAGGTCTGACCAACCTCTCTGACAGTGGCAATGCCCATGTGTCCACATTAAATGGTGCCCAGCCCTTACCATCCGGCCACATCAGAGGCCAAAGGAGGACAGATTCCCAACAACAGTGTCCCATGGGCTCCACATTTCTCAGCATGCCTAATAACCCTTGATATGGGAGGTGGACCCCACCAGTTGCTCTCCCCATGCCAGTCTACAGGGAATCAATGATTCTACTGCTTCTGTAGAGATTCTAGCACCCTCCCCACTGCCACTATCTCCCTCTGCATATCTTCATCTGGCAACCAGTTGCCCTGAGCGATATGCATGCCATGCTCTACTGTATACCCACCTTACCCTGTGTCGCTAGCATCTGAGTACACACACCTAGCTGCAGCTGGCCTATGCCATATTGGTTGTGCCATCAAGGGACTCTGTCCAAAACTGAAGCTCTATGCTACCATGCTTGCCAGGTTTCCAACAAGGCATACAATGCCCATGTCATGAACCTGGCTACAAGGCCCACTGCTATACCCATGGATATGCCATAGCCCTGCCATCGGGAGCAGTTATTTCTAAGTCCACATATAATTTGTACTTCAATACACACTATTCTCTAAATCCCAGGTAAACCTAAACAAGGACATAACCACTTTTCAAAGTATCCAAAACCCATGGTGGTGGTGCTCAAAGCTCCTGTACCCAAAAAAGGCTCTCCAATGGAAGGTGTTACCTCCCCCCACATGTGCTACACAATTAGGTGTCCCAAAGTCAGCACTCCCACACCAAGTGCTCTCACCAGCCACGTGTCCACTACCCTTGGACAAAGGATACTGCACACTGGCCCATGCCTTCACACACTGAAGCGGTCCAGCTCACCACAGTGAAAACATGACCCCATGGGCCTGGGAACCACGCCACCTGCCATCTTGACGATTAGGGGAGCTTAGTTGCTGTGTAGGTTGGGAGCTGTGTCCTATCTGGTGGCCGCCTCCTCTCTCACCTTGACATCGTGCAGCTTGCCATCTTCCATTCCACTGCTCTCTCAGCCTTCTCCATTTCTTTTTCGTCTTCTCAGTAGGAGGCCAAGGTGTCATCCTCACATTACACCATGACCTCGCCCACCCCTTTAGGAAGCCACACAAATCATATAACAATGACATACAACAGAAAAAGCCACTACTCAACACCTCAGTAACAGAACTAAGTTTAATGTAGTGAGTGCATCACCCAATTTGGGTTCAGGCATCAATGCCACCAATGGAGTAACATTACCTCTCCGAAAAGGGAATTAAATATTTTTTTTTTACATTCTAGAAGTCTGAATTGTGCTCTACACATTGAATCTTACACACTGAGAATCTGGGTATCTGTCATGGAAGTTGTAAGTATTCTTATTTGAAGTAGCCATACATTTCTATGCAAGCGTTACATTTCTATCGAAAAGTAGAACTTTTATGTGTGTGCCCCTTTTTGCGGAAACGATCATATAAACTCAATAAATACTGTAACTGACAGGCAACATGGCAACTGCACATTTCTCAATACGGTTGACCATATAAACTTTAATATCAATCATGTTCACATATTTACATCACATCCACTTGAAAATGTTCTACGAGTATCACAGTAATGCACATTACATCACATTCACTTTTCAAACACAATACTTCAATACAGTGCCAGCACCATAGTTAGCAATGAACACACTGCCATCTCTGGGATCTAGTGCAGTATCATAGGGATTCTCCAGATTCCCCACTGTGTGGATCTTGTTCCCTTCAGGATCATAGATGGAGAGACAATTGCCCCAACACCCACTGACAAGGCTGTAGCCTTCATCATCAATGGCTATTCCACTGGGATCATTAGGATCACCATACATCCTGACATAGACACCTTCTTTGGTAAACACTTTGATAGTGTTTGAACCATAGGCTGCAACATGAATGTTTCCCTGAGGGTCCAAGGGATCACCATACATCCTGACATAGACACCTTCTTTGGTAAACACTTTGATAGTGTTTGAACCATAGGCTGCAACATGAATGTTTCCCTGAGGGTCCAAGGCAAGACCCCATGGAGTCTGAAAACTATGATTGCCTAAACCATGACCATCTATGGTTAATAACCAACCACCATTTTCATTGAATATTTGTATCCTATGGTTACCACTGTCAGAGACAATCAGTTTGTTGTTGGAGTCAATGATGACACCCTCTGGCCTATTGAACTGTCCCTGACCTGATCCCTTCTGACCAAACTTATGAATGAACTTTCCACTTGATGTCAGCTTCTGTACACGATGGTTATAAGTATCAGCAACATACAACACATCTCCCTTGATGGATATACCACATGGAGAAGAGAACTGACCATCACCACTTCCCCTACTACCTATGGTATTCTTCAGTTGACCAGTTTGATCAAACACATAAATGCAGCCATCCCTACTCCCTACATAGATGTCTCCATTGTCATGGATGGCTACACTTTTAGGCGCCTTACACTGGATCACTTGTTGGGCTTTACATAAGATACGGTAGTCACGAATAGGCCTCACATCAAGGTCATTAGGACTATTCTGTACATGCTGACCATCCATTGTGATGAGGAGCTGGTGAGAACCAGCAGTTTGAGGGGTGAGGGTGATGGTGTAGGTACCATCCCTGTGGTCCTCCACTTCTCCATACACAACTGCTCCATTATGGGTCTTGGACCTCATCTCACCCTTCACCTCTACACCACCATGTGGGCACTCCTCCCCCTTTGAGGTCTTGCTTCGTACCTTAACATGGTACCTGGTCCCCACCTTGGCTACTGATGTGGACGTCCAAGTGCTTGAAGATGGAGAAAGATTAAAATCTAACAAATGTCCTAATTTCAATAGTTTTTGTATAAGATCATCTGTTTGCACAGACACAGTTATGCTGCTTTCTTGATTTGGTGAGGGAAATGGTCTGGACCCTCTTGAGGGTGGCCTGCAGTTCAGTGGGTATGAGTCCTCCCAATGCTACAATCTCATGGTCAGTGTGGGTCTGCAGGATATGGGATGCCAAATCAGTGTAGTGACCAATGTCTCCAATCATCTTCTCAAACTGTTCCTTCTGGATGGTCAGAGCTGTTGTCTTGGACAGTGAAATGGCCTCCAACTCTGACAATAGTGTCTTTTTCCTTTCTTCCAATGTTTGTTGGAGTGTTTCAAAGGCATTGTTGATGGCCAATGAAGCATTTATTTTGGAGATCTCCACTTGTTCTATCATCCTGTTATTTTCATCCATGGCTCCCGTCAGCTTTGTCACTACCTCTCTTGCATCTTCAAGTGCTCCTGTGATTTCTATTTGATGGGTTTTTGCTACTGTGGATATTTCCTTCACAGTGTGGGTTTTGTGGGTAGCTGTAGTGCAGTGAAGGCATACCAGCAAGCTACAAGTCTCACAATAAAAATTCAAGTTATTGTTCCCATGGTTAGGCTGAGAGCAGTAATGATCTCTTGGCTTCTTGGTGGTATGCAGCTGTCTGGCTCCCTCCTGGTCTAGTCCAACAATACTGTAGGCACATAAGTGGTAATATATTGATTTAACCTGTCAGGGACACCTGACATGAGGTTTGCTCAAGCAGGGTTATGCCTGCCTACCAACATGGTAAGTCGTGATTTTTTAATACTATTTATAGTAGTAGTGGAAATTGCCGTAAGAATTAATACACAATATTACACAAATGGTCACTAGCGTCATCACTACTACGATAAATCCTCGATTGTATCGCAATTTACCATAATTATTTCCACGTGGGTAGGCATCCTGTATCTGCTGTTAAGTGCACGCCCTCCATGTAGGGTGGTCCCTTCACAACCCTTTGACACTAAAATGTAACTACTTCCAGTCTGTGGTAAAGCCAATTCTGTTATGTGGCTACTAGACATTCCTAGCTAATAAAAGAGAGACTATAACATTACAAATATAAAAATACTTCATCATGATGAGTGTGACATTTAAGGTAATGTCCATAACAAGAGAAAATATCTATTCGTAACCACATGTGTGCAGCTTAAATTATTAATTATAATACTAAACAGTGATTAGCTTAGTCAAACATTTCCATAGCAGACTCACAACCATGCTTCAAGAGCTAGTCATCCATTTTATGGTCTTTATTTTATCTCAATTCAGTCCTCTGATGTCCCTAGAAACATGTGGCTGCATCAACAGTACTTCTTCATGTGCTGATATGGCACACCAGTCATGTTTTCCTCCCCTCCTTCCTCCCACTGCTAATCACAGTGCATATACATGCCACGTTATGTATGCATACCAAATAAATCAGCGAAATTTGCACCCATTAATTACCTATGACCACATGTGACCTTGAAAGCACACCCAGCATGTAGATGGTATTTCGTGTCGCGCAAGAGGTTACTATGTGTCGTCTCAGAGAGCGTATGGTTTGAGAATATCACACCCATGATCCATGTATGGCTTACAAATGGTATGATCAGAGATAACGCAGTAAGGGGATTGGAAGTGGATCACATGCGCTATACCTATGCGTGGGACATCCGAGGTAGTGATAATCACACCTCAGAATTTGTGAAAAGGGGTGATTGGATTTTCTCTTGCATCTCTTAAACAGTAAACTAAAACGTTCCAGCAATGTAATAAACAATTCGACCAATGCATACTTTTTACATTAGCCTAATTCATAGCTCTTGTTTTTCCACTTCATACTAGTGAAAGGATGGTAACTTTTTTGCACAAGTAACCCTTTATTTAAGCCGAAAAGTTTCGTTGTCCATTGCACAGCAAGACCTTCCTTAGGATGCTTGTCTCAATAACACTGCTTTGGTACACAGGGCATGTCTTCAAGTGCGGCTACTATAGCGCTTGAAAGTGGCACCTAAAGTTATTCTTATAAATAATCTTATTTTTTTCAGGCATGGGGGATCAATTGGAAGAACACAGACCAGCACAAGCAGCAGCCTAGGACCCTGATGGTCTCCATCCCACGTTGCTTTGTGTCTGTGCAGGTGTCTCATGGGTTACATTTGTCTGCTTGTCTAACACAGAGACATACTCAGACTGAAGCGATGCATCTCCAGTTACAGTGTAATTTCTCCTATCCACATTTGTGAAGGGCTGTGCATCTATCACTTCACTTTCACACCGGTTGTCTATGCTCCATAGTGAGAGAATATTTGCAGTTTTGCACGATGGCAAACCTGGTGTCACTGTGTCATTGACTTTCAACGAACAGCTGAAACTGAATGGATAGGTATTATTGCATTGAAAAGAATATCTTCCATACTCACCTAGAATGCGGAGGATGTGTAAATGGTTATTGGGTTCTTTAGTTCAGTGAAACTTTGCATAGGCAACCCAGATACTGGCTTGGTAAAGATGTGGAAGAAAAATAGTTCTTCCCTGCATTCACGTGTGCTTCAATGGTTACTATCTAGCATATGCATCAAAACAGGGCGGGCATGGGAGGGTTCTCCACCCCCCTCCCCCCCCCCCCGATATTTCAAGGTGGGGGGGGGGGGGGGGAGAGAAGTATCTGCCCCCCACCCCACACATTTTGCATAACTCATTTATGCACAGTAGTTTTTCCGTGATGTGATAATAGTAACTAAATTGCCCAACGTTTGAGCATGAAGCGTCGCAATAACTCCATAGCCGACTTTTTTTTTGGAAAGAAGTCGTGTGTGACCAGATCTGAGATTTCCACGGATCGTGTACCATCCAGCACAGATGCGCCAACCATTGCCATGGCACCTTTAGATGAGTTTTCCTACATGTATCTGTATCAGACCTAGTTCAGAGTCAACTAACACTTCTGCATCACTTGTCTCTTCCATTTCAAATGCATTTCCTAATTCAGGATGCGCTCGCATTCAAGTACAGCATCAACTCTGCTCGAATTCTACAAGAGAGACATTGATGGGGAAAAGTTGGTTTGGCAGATGAACATGCTAGTGGATCTTGTAGCTGAAATGAGACAAACATCACTCGCATTTTCCAGCTTGAAGAGTGTCACTAACGTTAGGACACTCATAGATATTGTGAACACACTCCCTCTGACTGTTGGCATCTTTTCAGAGGTAGCCAAATTGTTGAAAATATTTTCCAAGGGCTGAAAGGTCCTTTTCTACATCGAGAAGGTTTAAAACCTCCATCATAATGTTATGCTTCTACATCGCCATAAACAAAAGACAGATGCTATAAATTAGCGCTATTAACCAGTTTCCGCGAAAATTGCCCCACGGTTAAAATGTTATAAAAATGCATCGCGTTTGAATCACTATAACTTCCCAACGGATAACGCTATCGACTTCCTATTTTCAACACTTCGTAGTGCAATGGTGTAGTATGAAGTGCTGAAAACAGGAAGTCGATAGCGTTATCCGTTGGGAAGTTATAGCGATTCAAACGCGATGCATTTTTATAACATTTTAACCGTGGGGCAATTGTCATGGAAACTGTCCCACATGTAATAGTAATAGTCAATCAGACAGCATCACGTGATAGAATCTAGTGATTATTGAACTGAGTGCGTGTGCGTTTGACTGCTGTGCTTGTATCCATTGCAATCATCTTAGCATTCGATCTTATAGCTTCGTATTGCTTATACTATATGGTGTCAGAAGTGTGTGTTCACAATGGAGCAACTGAAACCACCGGGCGAAATGGATTTCACAATTACTGATAGCGTGACTCTGGCAGAAAAATGGAGGCGATGGAGACAAACCATGGAGCTCTACTTAAATTAGAGCATACCAGATACGTCAGAGAAGGAGAAATGCAGTATATTCCTGTATCTCATCGGACAGACCGGAAGAGATATTCACAGCACGATGACCTTAAAGGAGAAGAGGCGGTATAAAAGGGCGTAGACTGCTCAATTTTTGACCGGCCAGCCGATTTTAAGCGGCCAAATATGGCGTTCTGTGAATCGTATCCGGGTCCTGCTCCACAGTGACATGTCTACAAAAACACACACAGTCACAATCGTTAATATCATAACTAGAACGTGTCCTTTGTACCAATAATGTAATTACCGGGCACGTGAAGGTACATGTTATCGCTAAAAATGGCGACAGCAGCTGGATGTAGGTTCTCGCTTGGAATGACTTTCTCATCTGAGGCGGAGAAGGATGCCTTCAAACTCCGTGTAGACAGTGCCAGACGTATCCTTTTTCCTTATGAAAGTACCTCACAAAGGCCAGATAATGCCGCCCTGCGATGCTAGACATTGTGCTTTCGATCCAATCGACGACCCCCTCCACCACCCAGTCCACTCATTCTTTCTTGGACACAGCCGGTACGTGTACTATACTTTTATAAATGTATCGAGGCTTCATAACTTCGTAACGTATAGGCTAGGCATACGCCGGTACGCGTAGGTCCTACGTCATATGTATATGCACATGCATAGTTATAGAATAAAAGGCCGGCGTGCATGGTCTTTTATGCTGCCCTTTCTTGTAGGCATATACACGGGAGATGAAGACAAAGACGATCAGAGGCTCTGTGTGGTTGAGCACAAGGCTATTAGGTGTCTCTGTCAGGGCTTGGTCCAGCAACACTGCTGTAGACCACGTCCCACTTGGCAGCTGGAGTCCTTTATGAAGGTACATAAATCCTCCTATGCTGGTTGTATTCTATAATAATCACAATTCATTTGAATGTGTAGAAAGGAGGCATTGTGCGAATTCGCTTTGTCTGCCCACACTGCAAAGTAGCTCGCACATGGGTTTCTTCTAGAGTTCTTGCGGGTTTCTAGGTGTGCATGCATACATGTGTAGTGTGCATTTCTACATGCAGCAATGATGGTCCGGTCGTTGTGTGTGTTTGGGAATGTTTTTATTTGTTGCTTCCATGTAGGGTCACCACCTTAATTGCCATTTAGAAAGTCGTTGTCGCCAGCCAGGTTACCACCCAAAGAGACTATGCGTGAAGCCATTAAAGCATATGAGGATGCACTGAAGAGAACCCTTATCTACCGCTTTGCTGGGTCATTCTGTCGTGTATGCAGCTTTATGCAGGTATTGCTATAGTTATATCAATATTCGATCCTAATTCCAGTGTCGAGACACCTTCTGGATGGAGTCATTTAACCACCAGCTACTAACCTACCTGCCCAAGAGGATACACTTCCACACTAACACCTTTAAAATGCGGATGAACCTAGCTGTGATAGATTGGGTGAGTGTTGTGCATGTGATGGTTATGAACAATATGACTGCTTCTTTTAGAATGAAAACACACAACGGGCATCAACAAGTCATGGTGAATACCTAGATGTTTGCCGACAGGACCATCATAGCACTTACAATGTATTAAAGAAAAAAACCTTTCAATTCGTACGTAACATCTGGAATGCGTACATCCTGAAGAACATCTCATCTTTACAGTAGGTTTACAAATCTTGTACAATTCTCCCTTATACTAGCTCATTTGAGGAGGAGGATGATGCAATTGACGAGTTGATGTCACCCGATGATTCAACCTTGTTAGATGGAGAGTATGTGGACAGTGAAAGCGAAGAATACCAAGAGGATGATGATAATGATGCATGAAGTTGTAAGGTATGGATACGTACATGTATTGTGAAATTGTACATGCATCTGTATGGTGATATATAATAGCTGTACTGCTCTGATAATATGTTCATGTGTGTGTGTTTGTTTATGTGTGTTTGCTAATTTGTTGTGCACCACACCTTCTACAATGAGCTCCATTTGATGGCCCCACAAGGCTTTATTTAGAGTCACAGGCCATCCTTCATCAACAGAGCATTGTTTATTCCTTCATCAAGAATGAAATCGTTTGTGACTCATCCCACTCCACCCATACTCACACCTTCACTACCTTTACCTCCACCCTCACATACTCATATCCCTACCCACATCCATACCTCCACCCGTACTCACATCTCACCCTCATTCATACATTCACCCATAGTCACACCTCCACACATACCCACACCTTCACTACCTCCGTCTCCACCCATACTCATACTCCACCCATACTCACACCCACCCATACTCACATTTCCACCCACTCCCACCTCCAACCATGCTCACAACATTTCTACCCAGACTCACATGCCACACCTCCACCCTTACTTATTATCACACCTCCACCCATACTTATTATCACACCTCCACCCACTCATACCTCCACCCACATTCACACCTCCACCTATACTCACATCCTCTACCTCTCACACTGGCCTTCATGTCAATGATCTGCTGTCTGAAATACCTATGTTCATATCTTTACTTGTTTGACTTTGTGGAACATCAGTCATCAATGTTTGTGCCATTGCCAGCATACCAAACAGGGAAAACAACTGAAGCACGTGAAGATGGCTGGAGATAATAGCAAGCGAATCAGGGCCAGGTGTAGCAATACTGAATACTTTGTAACACTATGTTTGTTACAGCCTTCTTTTTGTGTTTCATCGTGATGTTTTGTTCGTTTATACCTGGCCTGGGTGATGGTAATATAAGGCGTAAGAGTAAGAGAGACGTACGTATGCGATGTACAGCGCACATCGTTACCGCTTCAAGTAACACTCGGTGAAGAGATTCGACGATGGAAGTAAACGTCTATATAGAATCAATCGAGACTCAGTACATGAGCTAGGCCTATACGTACTCGCACGTCCTGTAGCGCACAACGTGGCATGCATCACAGGGAACTCGATTGCGATCGACCTATACTGGTGTATTTTATGTTTCTTTGGGGTGTTTTTGTGAAAAGCTACATAGATAACCAATTGCCTCTGTGTTTTTAGACCTAAAAGTAACAGGATAACCGATTGAAAATGCAAGTACAAAACGACAGACCTTCCGCCATTTAGTCATGACATATTTGGGAAAAGTCCTGGAGCAGTCTAGCGCCTTTTATAGCGGGTTCTGCGCATCGATTCGCGCAGCGCAATCGTAACTATTTACGTGGCAACTTCTCCTTTAACTAACGAAGAGAAAGACAAATTGAAATAAAAGTTTGAGGAACACTGCCTAGCCTAGCAAAATGTAACTATGGAGCGGTACAGATTCCACATGCATTGCCAAAGGAAAGACGAGATGGTTAGTCAATTTGTGACTGCACTCAAGCTTCTAGCAACCAGCGGTGAGCTTATGAATGACATGATTAAGGATCGCATTTTGTGCGGAATTAGCTAAGAACATGTAAAAGAGAGACTTTTGAGAGAGACCAATCTTTCGCTGGAGAAAGCTATAGGCATCAGTCAAGTGGATGAGGAGTCAAAGAAGCAGGCAAAAATTCTAAAGGATGAAACAACTACAACACAGTCAACAATGGCAATCATGAAAGACAAGGAGGAGCAGAACACCCTGAAATGTCACAGAAGTGAAGATACAGTAAGGGGTCAATACAGGTGCAGGAATAGTGGCACATTGTACAAATGGGCTGAGTGAACACAGATAGACAACACTGTACAGCCCATAATATGTCCATCACGAAACATCCCTGTGGCACTGAGAGAACGTTTTTCGAGAGAAAATTGATAGAATGGCAAAATTGGGAGTACTGAACAAACAGTGTGGATGAACTCTTTAGTAGTGGTAGAAAAACCCAAAACGGGAAATTTAAGGTTATGCCTAGATCCCAGACACCTAAACAAGGCAATACAACAAAGAGAACACTTTCATTAATCGACTATAGAGGACATCTCCACTCGTCTTACTGGTGCCAAAGTGTTCTCCACATTAGACGCCAACCATGGATACTGGCACATTCCTACGGATCCGGCGAGCCAACGACTGACTACTTTCCATACAATGTTGGGAAGATACTGCTACACTAGAATGCCGTACAGTGTCAAATCTGCCCAAGAAAAGAATGGTTCAGCACTTTGGGGATTTACCAGGAGTGGAGACAGACATAGACGACATATTGGAATGGGGAGCCACCAAGGAAGAGCACAACCAGAGGCTAAAGGCTGTACTACAGAGATGCAATGACATACACATGATGCTAAACAAGGAAAAAATGTCGTTTTGGATCATCGAAAGTAGTATATCTGGGCCATATAATCAGTGCAGAAGGAATATCTCCAGACCCGGAAAAAGTAAAGGAAATCAACCAAATGCCTCCACCTGAGGACAAAAAAGGTGTGGAAAGACTTTCGGGCTTTCTGAACTATGTGGCTAAGTTCATTCCCGATCTATCCAGCATCACCCAACCCATCAGAGAACTAATTAAAGAAGGAATGCCCGTTCAGTTGGAACCAAGAACAAGAAACAGCTTTCAAAAGAATGACATCAGCACCGGTACTAGCTTTCAATGATGTAAAAAAACCAGTTAAAGTCAGTTGTGACGTATCCAACTTTGGCTTAGGTGCAGTGCTACTACAGGAAAACAAACCAATAGCATATGCATCCCGTGCACTGACTGATACAGAGAAACGATATGCACAAATAGAAAAACAACTCCTGGCTGTTGTCTATGCTCTAGAAAAGTTCAATCAGTATGTCTATGGCAAGACTGTGCAAGTAGAGTCTGACCACAAACCCCTGGAATCAATAACAAAGAAATCACTATGCCAGGTTCCACCAAGCCTATACAAAGGATGCTCCTTCGGTTGCAGAAGTACGACTTTATACAGAGTTACAAACTGGGCAAAGAGATGGTCATAGCTGACACATTATCAAGAGCATGCTGTATCGACACCAATACGGACTGCATGGAAGAGGAATTATCATGTGCAGTTCACATGACAGTGGCACTGTACAGCACACCAACGTCCAATGTACGATTGCAGGAGGTAATAGAAGCAACCAAAAAAGACAACACCATGCAGTCACTGAGACAAAGTGTACGGTCAGGATGGCCAGAAAAAAGAACGCAAGTACCGAAAGAAGTCCAAGAATACTGGAACGTCAGGGACAAAATATCCGAAGATGGTTGAATCATGAAATGGGAACAGTTGGTTATACCTACGGCTTAAGGACAGAAATGCTGAAACGAATACACATGGACCAATAGTAAAGTGTTCCCAGCGTGCCAAGGAACTGATGTTTTGGCCAGGCATGTAAAAAATATGGTGACACGCGTCAGGAGTACAGAGGTTCAAACCAAAAGGAACCAACGATCCCTGGTCCTACCCCCAAACACCCCTGGGAGGAGATTGCAACAGATCTCTTCCACTGGAGTGACCATGACTATCTGATTATAGTGGATTATTTCTCCCGATACATAGAACTTTGCAAGCTGGAGAACACAAGCTGTAAATCCATAGTAACCCACACAACATTGGTACTGGCCCGACATGGTATACCGATGGTCACCAGAAGTGACAATGGCCCCCAGTACACAGCTGAAAAATACAAACGCTTCACCAAAGACCACCCGTCCCTACCACCCACAGGCTAATGGACTTGCAGAAAAGTCTGTTCAAATCATCCAGTCCTTGCTGAACAAATCCAAAGCAAACAACCAAGATCCGTACCTCAGTCTGCTAGAGTATCGCAACATCACTGTTGACAATGTCGGCTCATCTGCACAGCTACTAATGGGTCGAAAACTTAGAGCAACACTTCCTGTCACAGCCTCACTACTGAAACCAAGAATCATCCCCTCAGAGGTAGTGCAGCGCACACTAGTGCAAAAGCGCTCCACTCAAAAGTGGTATCATGATAAAGGAGCAAAACCCTTGTCAGAATTGGAGAAAGGTGATGAGGCATACATGCAAGTGAGTAACAAGTGGCTACCAGTAGTAGTAACAGATGTGACCAAGACACCACGCTCATATGTAGTGAAAAGACCAGATGGAAGGAAGTACCGGAGAAACCGCAAACATCTGCGTGCCAAGTACCAAGTTAGGAACAATCACTACAATGCCACAAAAACACAAGGTGAAACCAGCAAGGGACGAAAAGATGATGGAGTGGTGATCTACAACAGGCAACACTAACAGAGGAAGGCACAGATATGGGAGGTGATGTGCAGCCAGAGCATGAGGTAACACAAAACGTTGTCAACAAAGAACCAGGAAGGCCAAAAAGAACAATGAAGCCACCACAAAGATACACAGATTACGTAAAACCATAAAAAGGGGTAGTCAATCAGACAACATCACGTGATAGAATCTAGTGATTATGCGTGTGCGTTTGACTGCTGTGCTTCCATGCAATAGTCCTACATTCGATCTTATAGCTTCGTACTGCACACAATTTTTCGGAGTGTTGTAAGTTACGATAAACACTTTAACGATTTGAAGCCCCCCTCACTGCCAAGGATGCGCTAGCTACAAAAATCAATGTTAAGTGCCTCTGCATCCAATCCCCCTACTATATTGTCTCTAGTACTGTATGAGAACAAAGCTACGAGCAGTATTTAACCCTTCAAACCCTATCATGCCAGAAATCCTATTTCGGATCGGTAGCATTAAAAAACCGACACCACATCAGCTCTATCGTCCACTTCCCACCAATCCTTCCTCTCCCTTTTTACAAATACTTACGTGTTCTTTGGCTCCCATGTTTCCATGTGCGATTTGTCTTCAGCGGTCGCGTGATTCACAATAAAAATTTACCGCAGATTATTAATGCAGACATTAGTTAGAAATTTTATATTACAGCAACTCTGTTACATATCAGGTCTTTGTGCTTGCTAATGCATGAGGGACATGCCCTACATAATATGTCATGTTTGAAGATGTAAGACCACTGTCAGTATTGAGCTTACCGCCTAGCCTTTACACATGTATACCGGTATGAAAGTGAATGTTATTATGGGGATTGGATACTTACTGTGGACTGAAAGGTACAAAGGGTGGGAACGAGTGCGCTACACAGCCATGCAACATGCAAGCTTCATGCATAAGAAAAGGATAGAACTGATCGAGCATATGGCCTTACAAATGTATGTGTTAGTACCAGGGTTGCCGAAGGCCAGCCCGGCCTGCCAGGTCGGCCTGCCAGTCCGGACTTTCCGCTTGGCCTGGCAGGTCAGACCAGGCCAAGATCCACCCACTAACTATTAATACAACATTAAATAAGCAAATATGTTTATAAATGCAGGCACATCCCCAGGAGAGCATTGCGCGTGTCCCAACGCTATGTGAGATCAGTTAGGAGAAAGTATCGCATGTATGACACTGCTATAGGGAGATCAACCCTGGCCTTATTCAAGCCCCAGGATTGTGGTCGTTTTGGCTTGCTTAAATACAGAATTAGTTGTGTTAGTTTGCGGGATACGCTACCAAGAGTGGGGTATTTCTCACCTTGAAGGTAATCCTTTACAGTCTGAAAAGGCTTCATAAAATGGCACAGTAGCTCAGCAGTTGACCAGTCGTTCTCAGAAGGCCCTTCTAATCCCAGCTCATCAACTAGCTTGCAAAGAGGACGCGTAAGATGCACACATCCGTGAAAGCATGTAATATGTCGAGTTCCACCGTGTTACTACATCCTGAATAAGCTTCAGTGTGTGGCCACGTGGTGATCCATGTGAGAGGGTGATTGATGGTGTTAGCAGCAGCAGCATAAGTAGCCCCTTCTGCTTCATTTACATCATCCTCCTGGCACTATGAGCTCAGCAGCTGGTTCACTTGACTGTGCAATAAGCAAGATTTCAGTGAGCAAAGGGTAGGCATGCATTTTATTCACCAGAGTGCGGAAGGTAGCTATCGATTCACTAGTAGCATTGGTAGGTGCAATTGCGTTTTTAGGTTTAGGTGGGTCAATATGATTTTTAATTGACAGCTGTAGGGTATGACTTGCACAGCTTCACAATATTCTCCATTAACTCCTCCACAAAGTTAGCACTATTATCTGTCGCTATAGCATCCAACCTATCATCCAGTGTGTATTTCATTCCCACCTTATTCAATATAGATGCAATCTCCTGTGCAGTATTGCTGATGCTCACACCTAACACTGCTGACAAAAGTTCCCATTCTGAACTTATCCAGTGACCTTTGACTGCTACATATGAATCTCCTGTTGGCATTGGAACTAGAGTTATTTATTTGTTTTCGACGTTGTGGGAACCTTACGAGCTCAGCGGAGTAGCTGAAGCAGCATTCAAGATAATTGTGGCGATCAACATTGGTTAATTAGCTATGAATATACATTTAATTTTACTTTTCGACCTGGCAGGCCTGGCTAGCCGGGGCTGTCAGGCCGGCCGGTCACTGTCAGCAACCCTGTGTGTTACGTTGAAAGGGGAAACTTGCAGAGGCGTTTAGAGGACTAGTCGACTTCAAATACCCCATGCCGTAGCAATGATCGACGCCATCACTTTGCATTATCTCAAGGCGGGGTTCAAACAACAACCCCATCACTGTACCAAGTAATAGTATAATAGAAAGGGGAGGGGCATTACGTGAAGGGACCTCCCGCCCTCTGTACTGGAGTTTTTACGATGTATAGACTTCCAATCAAAAGTAAACCGGATGCACAAAAATATCATCTTTGGATTAAATTATTGGCCCAAACTCACCCTGCACAGAATGCGAGCCTATCCGCATAATCAAGTGTAACACTTCCTGAAGTTGTAACAATATAACCCTTTATCTTTATCTGCTTCATTTTGGGTCCCATCTTTTTCAAAGCTTTGTGTTCTTTCTCCTATGCATTGCCATGTGGTGGAGTTTTGAAAGCCAACTAATGATGGCCAGAAACACACACATACCTCCCACTTCCTTGTTTTCTCAGGGTCTGGCTCATTCAGCATCTTCTCCTTTTCTGCCTTCTTTTTGTCTTCCTTTCTTTACTGTGCAGCCTGTCATACATTGTCATGCCATTAACACACATATGCACAGGTACACACCCACCACACCTCCTGTCTCTGGGAGTGCTGCAGTTTCTCCAAGCTCTGTGTCACCTTCAATTGATCCTTCTGCACTTTTTCTTTGCCCTACAAAAGTGGCCTATGACTTAATGAACCAGGTCAACTCCAAAAATCTAAATCTCTAACAAGATAACCAGGCTGAAAGTGACCTACACACTATTAGTTCTAATTGGTCAGCAACTAGACATGTGTAAGCCACCAGATCCCCATTTCACAACACACTGAAACGTCTCTTTAATTGTCATTGATGTGGTCACAGCCACAAATGGAGATAATAGAACATGACTTTCAACCTCCTCTGAAAGGAACTTCAGTTCTCCCTCATCACCACTTCCAATTTGCTACTAACAGATGATTATTAGATAATTGATGTCAAACACAGCGGTGATCATCAGGTGTTCAAACTCCACCTATTAGGTCACCTTAAGAACCACATGGCTGGGTGACGAGGATGGGAGAACCACATAGCTGGGTGAGGAGGATGAGGGAACCACAGAGCTAGATGAGGAGGATGAGGGAACCACATAGCTGGGTGAGGAAGATGGGGGAACCACATAGCTGGGTGAAGAGGATGAGGGAACCACATAGCTAGGTGCGGAGGATGGGGGGAACCACAAAGCTGGGTGAGGAAGATGGGGGAACCACATAGCTGGGTGAGGAGGATGAGAGAACCACATAGCTGGGTGAGGAGGATGAGGGAACCACAGAGCTAGATGAGGAGGATGAGGGAACCACATAGCTGGGTGAGGAGGATAAGGGAACCACATAGCTGGGTGAGGAGGATGAGTGAACCACATCACTGGGTGAGGAGGATGGGGGAACCACATTACTGGGTGAGGAGGATGAGGGAACCACATAGCTGGGTGAGGAGGATGAGGGAACGACATAGCTGGGTGAGGAGGATGAGGGAACCACATAGCTGGGTGAGGAGGATGAGGGAACCACATAGCTGGGTGAGGAAATGAGGGAACCACATACATGTACATGTAGCTGGGGGAGGAGGGAAAAAAATAGCTAGGTAGAAGAACCACATAACTAGGTGAGGAGGATGAGGGAACCACATAGCTGGATGAGGATGATGGGGAAACCACATAGCAGCACGGGTATAGTCTAACCAGCCTAAAATGGTCACTCCTAGGGTCCAAATTTGCAGGCCATGTACTTGCACAGACCCAGGAATGATCTATAGGATCGTCTATATCAAACCAGGCTAGGGGGAGGGGAGGGGCCGGACTATTGCATTGAAGTCAACTGGTTTGAGGATGTAACACCTTTTGTCCATCATTATTTACATGTACAAACACACTTATACATATGGGATCATTTCTACAAAAAAAGAGACATGAAGTACACATCACATCACAGTTATGTTGCTGTGTTGGTTTGGAGTGAGAGAAATGGTCTGGACCCTCTTGAGGGTGGCCTGCAGTTCAGTGGGTATGAGTCCTCCCAATGCTACAATCTCATGGTCAGTGTGGGTTTGCAGGATCTGGGAAGCCATATCAGTGTAGTGACCAATGTCTCCAACCATCTTCTCAAACTGTTCCTTCTGGAGGGCCAGAGCTGTTGTGTTGGATAGTGATGGATAGTGAAATGGCCTCCAACTCTGACAATAGTGTCTTTTTCCTTTCTTCCAATGTTTGTTGGAGTGTTTCAAAGGCATTGTTGATGGCCAATGAAGCATTCTTTTGGAGAAATCCACTTGTTCTATCATTCTGTTTTTTTCATCCATGGCTCCAGTCAGCTTTGTCACTACCTCTTTTGCATCTTCAAGTGCTCCTGTGATTTCTATTTGATGGGTCTTTGCTACTGTGGATATTTCTTTCACAGTGTGGTTTTTGTGGGTAACTGTAGTGCAGTGAAGGCATACCAGCAAGCTACAAGTCTCACAACAAAAATTCAAGTTATTGTTCCCATGGTTAGGCTGAGAGCAGTAATGATCTCTTGGCTTCATGGTGGTATGCAGCTGTCTGGCTCCCTCCTGGTCTAGTCCAACCATATTGTGTTTGGTGAGATAGCGATCAGTCCTATGGTACTCATAAGCCACCTTGCATAGAACTGATGACGTGTACAACAGAACACCACTGCAGGACCATTGTCCCCATCTATGAAGTGGTCACATGCTACATCACTGTTGTTCAACATCTTGGACATGTACCCTGCTACCTCTACTTCAAATCCAAGATGGAGGTTCTGAGGGAGACCACTGGCCCCTCCCACTGGGATGCTGGTGTTTTGTTCACAGATGGGACATTGGAACATTTGTTAGGAACCACTTTTCCCTATCTCATGATAGAGACATTGTAGACAGAATCGCTGTCCTTGACGACGTGACCCTCATTGGGGAAATCCCCTTCCCCATTGTCTCCTACAAAGCAGCAGTGTCACACAAAATGGAGAAAACAGCAAGTAGAATTGAGAGACAGGGAGATGAGGGGGAGTAGGGTGACGGGAGTGTGGGGAGGAGTTTGGAAGGAAGTGTTGAGGTGGTGAGGATTGTGAGGAGAGGAAGGTAATGGAGGAATGTGGAGAAGGAGTGTAGAGGAGGTTTGTAGGGAGAAAGGTGAAGGGAGTGTGGGATGGTGGGTGGAGTGTGCGTGATGGTGAGACTGTGGATGGTGGTGGAGAGGAGGGTGGGAAGTAAGCAATGGTAGGATGTGGGAGGAGGGGTGTGGTAGGTGGACTGTCGATTGGAGATAAAAACAGATACAGGAATAAAGAGATTGGTGAATATGAAGAGTTCATGGCCACAGGTTGTGTGTGGTGGTGCTGATGCATATCACACAACATACCAACACAGGAAAAGTTCTTCTGAAGCAGCTCTGTGTGATCATTCAACCTGAACACAGGTTGAAAGAGGTGCACAAACAAACACGCACATACACACAAACGCACACACAAACACACACACACAACACACCCACACACACACACACACACACACACAAACGATCCAGTGAAGTGGGCAGGTGTTTAGCGACATAGTATTGCAAGTGAACATACTTACATGAGTAAGAGAGCATAACAGTGCAGAAACAAGAAAAAGAAAAACACACATATACACATAGACACACATACACACACATACACATAAACACACTCACACACACAAACATGCACACACACTCTCTTCTCTCTCATCCCATGCTGTCACACAACGACAGAGTGACCATTTTATATTTATAATACAAACCTCGAACTCCCCTTTACTGAGTGTATCAAATTCTTTGTCCTCGTTGAGGTGACAGTTTAATAAGTACAGACCTAATGACACACGCACAAGTGTCTGCTCTGCTTCTCAACACTGTTGCTGGTAGTGATTGGGCCAGTGGCCTCAGCTCTGGGTCCTCCAAGTTGTCCAGTAGTAGCCACACCCCTGTTGAGAACACACCTCCATTCCTCCAACAGCCCAGGTTGGCCTGCCAACGTTCACTGCTGGGATTCAACCCTCTAGGCTGAAACTGGAACAGTCAATCTGAGAGATCAACACAGCCACCAAGACAAACACACATAGACTCCCATGGCTAGGGTACACACTGCTATCTAACAAAAAAGGCTATTCTCCCTGCAAGTATAGCCATATTGGGGAACCTCCCACTAAACATGTGTGAGTCTGCTCTGAAAGGTCTGACCAACCTCTCTGACAGTGGCATTGCCCATGTGTCCACTTTAAATGGTGCCCAGCCCTTACCATCCGGCCACATCAGAGGCCAAAAGAGGACCGATTCCCAACAACAGTGTCCCATGGGCTCCACATTTCTCAGCATGCCTAATAACCCTTGGTATGGGAGGTGGACCCCACCAGTTGCTCTCCCCATGCCAGTCTACAGGGAATCAATGATTCTACTGCTTCTGTAGAGATTCTAGCACCCTCCCCACTGCCACTATCTCCCTCTGCATATCTTCATCTGGCAACCAGTTGCCCTGAGCGATATGCATGCCATGCTCTACTGTATACCCACCTTACCCTGTGTCGCTAGCATCTGAGTACACACACCTAGCTGCAGCTGGCCTATGCCATATTGGTTGTGCCATCAAGGGACTCTGTCCAAAACTGAAGCTCTATGCTACCATGCTTGCCAGGTTTCCAACAAGGCATACAATGCCCATGTGGCTACATGCCACACCCACTGCTATACCCATGGATAATATTCTACCTAAGACATGCCACACCCACTGCTATACCCATGGATATCCTAAGACATGCCACACCCACTGCTATACCCATGGATATTATTCTACCTAAGACATGCCACACCCACTGCTATACCCATGGATATTATTCTACCTTAGACATGCCACACCCCTGCTATACCCATGGATATTACTGTAGGGCCAACAATTTTGGAACGCCGTAAATTTTGGAACATTCCAATGTATAAGCGCATTCCAATATAAAGCATTTACCAAATTTCGTTCAAATGTATTCATAATTCATGTTTATTGATTGCGAAGGTACTGTAAACACGGCAGTCAGCCAAGTTCTGGCACGTACTTGAAAGCGGGATCTTATAAGAGTAAAGTACTAAATCCTGCACAGCGATGTGAAATTGGTAAGTGCGCTTCCGAACATGGAATACGCACCGCGCAAAAAAAGTTTGGAGTCCCACTGACAACTTAAATGAGAAGGAAAAAGAAAAATTCTGTGCGGGGGAATTGCCAATAGTGAAACTGGACAGGCAAAAGAGAGGCAGACCAACGATTCTTGGTGCGTTTGTTGATGAGTTGGTGTGCCAGTATGTGACTTGCTTTGCGCTCTTCGGGAGGTGTAGTGAATGGTAAAATTGTTTAGAGCTGTTGCGCATGTACTTGTACAATTTTACTACCCCTCCGCAGCAAATGAACATGCGTTGTACAATTACAAATCTAAGTTACAGCATACATGTGTAGGCTAAGGTTAATGAAATGTCTGACTGAACAATGCGCAAAAACAAGCAAGCAGTAACAAGACACAACAGTAAAGAAGTTCACAGCCATATTTTGCGTTCAGACACCAGAAGATGTAGGTTGAGCACAGGAGTCAACATGGTTGTCTAGATAAATGATAAACAATATGACCAAAATGTACTCAAATGCCAGTAGTGGCAAATAATATTTACCTTTATCAACAATTACTTGTGAGAAACTGCCTTCTGCACTACGGATCCAATTAAACTGTTTGACCCTCAACAATCCCAACAATTGAGGTAGAAGAAAGAGAAATCACCTTTAGCTCTAATCCTGGCTGAATAAGGTTACCCAGCATTCGCCTAGCTAATAATTCAATATCAGTGTCAGAATTTGTTTGGGGCAAAGGTTTACTCAGAACCAATGGTGGTACAACATGCACAATGGGTTGGTTACTTGTATTTAGAATCCCTGCTTTTTCCCAGCATTGCCTGATTAAAGATGATTTGATGAAATATCATTGATTACTTCAATCATCCTGATTGCATGTATTGGCTTTATATCTGATAGCTGCATATTGACTTTAATGCTTTCCAAAGGAAATCCCTTTGCCAAGCTTCTTAATACCTCAGATGAGTACCAAGCATTGAACTTCTCAGCCATTTTGGTTTTAAAAACATGATTGAAAAGACAATCTAATGGCTGTAACTCTGAAGTACAATTTGCAGGCACTATGCGACAAATTATATGATTATCTGCAAGGTACTTCAGAACTCCAGTAGTAATATGAGCTTTATATACATCCCTGACTAGCAAAGCGGTATTGTGAAGCTGCCAAGCTTAAACGCTGTCTAGTGATTGCAACATATGGTAGAATGATTTGTTTAATGTACCTCAACATTGTGTCCTCATTGGCCCAGTGTGTTTCACTGTGCCAAAATCCCACCCAGTAGGGAATGTCACACCTTTTTGGTGGGTGGCAAGCTTCAGTCTTCCCTTGGTACAGGACTTGAGGTGGCAGTAGCAGTCCAGAAAGTGTTATGGCAAGAACTACTGTAATTTGCCTCTGTCATCAAGACCTATAATTGGTACCTGCAATAGAATTGCTAAAAAATAGATTGTGTTATTTGGATGGGCTTACTTGCTTTGAACCTGTTTTCTCCATTGTGTACCCACCAGTAAAGGTGTAGCTTACACCAGTTTCATCCATATTTATTACCAAGTCCTCAGGAATGCCATGCATACATATACACTGTGAGATCTCCAGAAGATATTTCGTTTTTATATCAGCAAAGTTTTCAGGTAGTTTCTTTGCTGTTTTTGTGCCTTTTCTTTTTGTAAAATCCATTCTTCGAAATATCGATTTAGAAACACCTCTGTTTATAACAATGCTTCCACCATTTTCTTTTACTGCGGAGGGGTTGTAAAATAGTACAAGTGCATGCGCAACAGCTCTAACAATTTTACCATTCACTACACCTCCCGAAGAGCGCAAAGCAAGTACATACTGGCACACCAAATCATCAATAAACGCACCAAGAATCGTTGGTCTGCCCCTCTTTTGCCTGTCCAGTTTCACTATTGGCAATTTCCCCACAGAATTTTCTTTTTCCTTCTCATAAAGTTTTTTTAACCTTCCAGACAGTAGTCCGTGGGACTCCAAACTTTTTTTGCGCGGTGCTTATTCCATGTTCGGAAGCGCATTTACCGATTTCACATCGCTGTGCAGGATCTAGTGCTTTACTCTTATAAGAGCCCCGCTTACAAGGTATTGTACGTGCCAGAACTTGGCAGACTGCTTTGTTACTTCTTGTAAAGCATCACGGTGAATTGCGCTTACTTGTTTAGAACAAGGTAGGTTGAACAGGTGATCCTCTGGCTCAGACAAATGCCGACTGGGCCTGGGTATCTCTTCTATAGCAGTACATAGGACTAATTGAGATTGATGGGTACCATCTCCTCTTGAGGTAATGCCATGATAGAAGGAGCGATTGAATGAAAGGAGTCTTTTGGAAAGTAAGCAGCACCGTGCCATACACCACGTGGTGCGTAGAACAGTTGCGGTAATATAGGTTTTGTTCCAAAATATCGTGGACGACACGTCATGCATCCCTCATCAAATTCGTTCCAAACCTTTGCGTAGTTCCAATAATTACCCCGTTCCAAATGCCCGCATTCCAAAATTTTCACCCATTTTAAATTGTTGGCCCTACAGTATTCTACCTAAGACATGCCACACCCCACTGCTATACCCATGGATATTATTCTACCTAAGACATGCCACACCCACTGCTATACCCATGGATATTATTCTACCTAAGACATGCCACACCCACTGCTATACCCATGGATATTATTTACCTAAGACATGCCACACCCCACTGCTATACCCATGGATAGTATTCTACCTAAAACATGCCACACCCACTATACCCATGGATATTATTTACCTAAGACATGCCACACCCACTGCTATACCCATGGATATTATTCTACCTAAGACATGCCACACCCACTGCTATACCATGGATATTATTCTACCTAAGAATGCCACACCCCCCACTATACCCATGGATGTTATTCTACCTAAGACATGCCACACCCACTGCTATACCCATGGATACTATCTTCTACCTAAGACATGCACACCCACTATACCCATGGATATTATTCTACCTAAGACATGCCACACCCACTGCTATACCCATGGATATTATTCTACCTAAAGACATGCCACACCCACTGCTATACCCATGGATATTATTCTACCTAAGACATGCCACACCCCACTGCTATACCAATGGATATTATTCTACCTAAGACATGCCACACCCACTGCTATACCCATGGCTATTATTCTACCTAAGACATGCCACCCCACTATACCCATGGATGTTATTCTACCTAGACATGCCACACCCACTGCTATACCCATGGATATTATTCTACCTAAGACATGCCACACCCACTGCTATACCCATGGATATTATTCTACCTAAGACATGCCACACCCACTGCTATACCCATGGATATTATTCTACCTAAGACATCCACACCCACTGCTATACCCATGGATATTATTCAACCTAAGACATGCCACACCCACTGCTATACCCATGGATATTTCTACCTAAGACATGCCACACCCACTGCTATACCCATGGATATTATTCTACCTAAGACATGCCACACCCACTATACCCATGGATGTTATTCTACCTAAGACATGCCACACCCACTGCTATACCCATGGATATTATTCTACCTAAGACATGCCACACCCACTGCTATACCCATGGATATTATTCTACCTAAGACATGCCACACCCACTGCTATACCCATGGATATTATTCTACCTAAGACATGCCACACCCACTGCTATACCCATGGATATTATTCTACCTAGACATGCCCACACCCACTGCTATAACCATGGATATTATTTCTACCTAAGACATGCCACACCCACTGCTATACCCAACGCTTTATAAGGCTCTAATGTATGCTTCAAGTACTATACCGCGTATAAGTATTATACGCGGTATACGCAGATATGCGTACGTAACGTATTGAATTTGAAACATGTGGATATGTTAGGGCCCGACTGCGCCTTTGCTATCATAAGGGCAACCAGTTTGTGTCTAAGGGGCTCACGAGTGAAGTGGAACTCAACACGACAACCACCGTAGTTAAGAATTATATCCTTTTTAACAGTCCAGGTGAGAGCTAAGCGTGCACGGAAAACGTGTCTGACTGTCGAATGCGCCAAACATAAGTATGAGATATCCAGCTATACGCTATCCCCGTTTCAAATTCAATCTGCAGAATAATTAATTAGGTGTGAAATAGTTTAAAAATTTTTCAATAAATAAAATAAATAGAAAGAAATTAAATTCTTCCAGTATACATATGCTGCTATGTATGAGCAATCTATAAAATAGAGTAGAGAGGTGCTCCATCATCCTGCTCACTATAGTAAACCAAACAGCTAATGTTTATTGCGGTATAATTATAACATTACGATGTCTGAGTAAAGCGGCAGCATATAGGTTGAATGCATAGAAAGGCTCGAAGATAGTGTTGACGGCAAGGAATACACTGGAGAACTGGACAAATTTGATACACTACAGTACAAGAAGCGCCATCCACAGTCGGCGACACATTTGGTCTGAAACTTACACAGTTGTGCACACCCGTTCCTGTACTATTCAGTTTATTATCGAACTAGTTTCGATTGCTATTGTGGGTTTCTACTAAATCTGCGGACAAGGTTAAACTACCGATTGCATGCACCGATAAAGATAACACATATAGAGACTGGCAAAGCGCTCGCGCAGGAATGAACCGCGAAGACGTTATAGAACTTCTTGACATGGATGACGATGACCTCGATAGCTATTGTAGTGACCCTGACGAGCCTGTTATGTCAGGGAGTGATGATGAATTCAGCGACCTTGAACAGGAAAATGTGGATGGTAAACTATTATCATATGCAATACATACACGTATAACATACCATACATGTAGATGCAGAGTGCAATGTTGAACGCAAAAGGAAGCACAGACCAGACAATGACATTGACAGCAGCGGTAGGAGCCAATATATGGGCATGGGTTCAACATCGGTGTGACATAACATTCATTCAGATAATGAGGTATTGCCATTTCAAATTGCTATCTATGGTACGGAAGAAATTGAAATAGACTCAACATCAACACCCTATCGCACACCCATAGCTATGGACCCACCCGCCTCAAATCCCCCCAGCGTACACCCATAGCTATGCACACATACATTTTCAACACCCCCAGCACACACCATAGCTATGCACACACTCCCCTCAACACCCCCAGCGCACACCCATAGCTATGCACACTCCCCTCAACACCCCCAGTGTGCAACCATAGCTATGCACCACACTCCGCTCAACACCCCCAGCGCACACCCATAGCTATGCACACACTCCCCTCAACACCCCCAGCGTGCACCCATAGCTATGCACACACTCCCCTCAACACCCCCAGCGGTGCATCCATAGCTATGCACACTCCGCTCAACACCCCAGCGCACACCCATAGCTATGCACACACTCCCCTCAACACCCCCAGCGTGCACCCATAGCTATGCACACTCCCCTCAACACCCCCAGCGCACACCCATAGCTGTGCACACTCCCCTCAACACCCCCAGCGTGCACCCATAGCTATGCACACACTCCCCTCAACACCCCCAGCGCACACCATAGCTATGCACACACTGCACCCATAGCTATGCACACACTCCCCTCAACACCCCCAGCGCACACCCATAGCTATGCACACTCCCCTCAACACCCCCAGCGTGCACCCATAGCTATGCACACACTCCCCTCAACACCCCCAGCGCACACCCATAGCTATGCACACACTCCCCTCAACACCCCCAGCGCACACCCATAGCTATGCACACACTCCCCTCAACACCCCCAGCGCACACCCATAGCTATGCACACACTCCATTCAACACCCCCAGCGCACACCCATAGCTATGCACACACTCCCTTCAACACCCCCAGCGCACACCCATAGCTATGCACACCATACATCTCAACACCCCCAGCGCACACCCATAGCTATGCACACACTCCCCTCAACACCCCCAGCGCACACCCATAGCTATGCACACACTCCCTCAACACCCCCAGCGCACACCCATAGCTATGCACACACTCCCCTCAACACCCCCAGCGTGCACCCATAGCTATGCACACACTCTCCTCAACACCCCCAGCGCAACACCCATAGCTATGCACACTCCCCTCAACACCCCCAGCGTGCACCCATAGCTATGCACACACTCCCCTCAACACCCCCAGCGCCACCCATAGCTATGCACACACTCCCCTCAACACCCCCAGCGTGCACCCATAGCTGTGCACACTCCCCTCAACACCCCCAGCGTGCACCCATAGCTATGCACACACTCCCCTCAACACCCCCAGTGCACACCCATAGCTATGCACACACTCCCTTCAACACCCCCAGCGCACACCCATAGCTATGCACACATACATCTCAACCACCCCCAGCGCACACCCATAGCTATGCACACATACATCTCAACACCCCCCAGCGCACACCATAGCTATGCACACACTCCCCCTCAACCACCCCCAGGGTCATTCCATGTCAGATCACCCAATGACCCTTAGTTTATAACACTGCACCCTCTCAGAATTAGATGAAATTTGGTATAAATGTTAAGTATCACTGGGAAAGTTATCACAACCAATTATCACCTTTTGTGATGAATTAGATTAGAAGCGAGTGTTGACAGCAGGGTCAGCAGCCCCTGCTACAGAAGCGAGGAAAACATCAGGCGAATGATGTGAAATGTGCAGAACTGGGGTGGGTCTCCATTCCAGTAGTGGTAGAGACGTACGGGTGCTGGGGTACGGAGGCTAAATGGGCATTGTCACAGCTGGCCTCTCGACTAGCTATGAGGCTCAATAGCCCAAGTCAACAACAACAGCGTCCCTCTATGGACGACTAAGCATAACCCTTGTCCGAGCCAATGTCAGGGCACTGTTGTCCAGAGCCATTTCTCTGGATGGTTTTTAAAGCGGAACAATTACATGTAGACTTAGTGGTGTTCTGATGTGCTATAATGTCATGTGTATGTATTAATAATAATAATAATATTGTACATGTATTTATTCCATTTGTGTATTCACTTGTATCTTGTATTTTGCTCTTTGTGCATGTTTAGAAGATAATTAATTTTTAATTTCTATATACCTTTCTGACCTCTCAACAATTGCACCCCCCTTTCATATTAAGAGATGGTCCAAACATATCGTGGTAAGGTATCATTTTGAAGCTCAGAGCATGACAAATCACATGGTATTTTTACTTCAATGCTATTGATTATATAGTTAGTATTATTGTGCAATGAAATAGTTAACCTTGTGTCCCCTAAAAAGGATAGGTAGTTATTAAAAATGCCACCATTTCCCAGAAAGCCCTACCATTCTAGTTCATAAAGAAATTAAAAATACGATGGCAAATCTGCTGTTAAACATGCCATACATTTTCCTAGGAAGACTATTTTTTCAACGGTTTGATTCAAGGCAAATGTGGCATTGCGAGGCTTCATGTGTTAATTTATTCATGATTTGTGGTATTAAATGTAAACAGAACATAGGCGCATGAAGCCTTACGTGGCTAATAAACAGCTGAGCGCTTCCTGTTCTGCAATACGCGTGTTGTGGCATTTGAAATCGTGGCAGCTTTGGAACCCTTGGAAATTGATTTGCCATTACATACACTAAAGTCCAAACGGTGCGCGAGATCGAACTTCTTTCGTTGCGTTCCAACACCATGCCAAATTG
>JABACO010000004.1:1930160-1959278 GCA_013339895.1 Ephydatia muelleri | reverse complement strand
CCAACTGCAGGAATCCAAGAACAATGTGGATGACCTGAAAAAAGGTGCAGCAGCTATTCGTCTCCGTCTTCGTCTTCGTCTTCGTCTCCTTCGCCGTCCCTGTGGTTTTGCAGTGCTTGCATCGGCTCAAACAAAAGTTCCAGAGGGCCTGAACACTGAAAACGCCACTGAGAACAAAGATTGCCACCACGGATGGGAGGTGTGGCAGTATGCTGAAGACGATGATGGCCATTGCCAAAACCTCAAACCCTGAGGCTACTGCATCCTGCAAAGGGAATGGGATTGCATGCTGCATCAAGTGCGGAAGGAGAGGAAAGAGGTATTGGGGGGGGGGGGGGGTTTCATTCCCGGACCAAAATTACGTCACAGCTACGGGACGCCGCTACGTTGAACATTGTGTGAAATGTTGGCGCAGTTTTAATAATGACGTCAATTCCCTCGCCCACAAACACGACGGTAGCTGCTTAGCTCTGTTATTAATGAATACACATACACATCGAAATCACATACATCGAAATCACATACATCGAAATCTATTTTCTGCACGTGTGGAGTGGGGCAGGAACCACCTTGCAAGGTCAGCATGGAAACAAATTGCATGCACATGCCCCTAAAAAAGGAGCAAACAAGGGCGGGTTCAGGAAACATTTGCGTGTATATTGTGAAGTATCCCTGACCAGTGTTGTCACGAAATAACCTTCATCCTTAATCATTTATATCGCAACAGGAAGAAAAAAACACGTCTAAATTGCCGACGGAGCATTGGTAGTGAAGACATTTGGATCTGAAGTTGGACGACCACAAATCTGCCAGCTTGTCAATGTTTGTGTCAGAGCAAAGGGAGGAAATGAAATATTATGCCATTGCCTAATGTCCCATTTTGTGAGCCTATTTGCGGGCAGCCTACAGTGGAAATCGTGGTACTTGATCCTAAAAATTTTTTTGATGTGAATTTGGTTCACTTGAATTTTTTTATGATTGATATACACTGAAATAAAAATCTGCATGACAACGGATACAATAAATTATCCATACTTGTCTACACTGGACCTGGTGGACCAGTGTGACCGTTTGGATGTGGGCATACTTATCAATGCAGACCTCTACTGGTCAGTGGTCACTGGAAGGACGCAAAGGGGAAATGGGCCTGTCACGAAAATTTTTGTCCGCCTGAAATTTTTTATCCTATAGGTCAAAATATTTCAGAAACTTTTTATCCGTGCCTGAAATTTTTTATCCTAGGTCAAAATATTTTTATCCGTGCCTGAAATTTTTTATCCTAGGTCAGGTCAAAATAATTTTATCCGTCACTGAATTTTTTTGTCCGCTCGTTAAAAAACGCACGTGGAAATGAAAAGAGCGATGTCTGGGAGCGATTCTTGCGAAGATGCCTTAGTGGATGATGTTTACGCATACGTGACTCAGAATAGTTATCCAATAGGATGCTCTGGCACGAGAAAGAGGCAGATTAGAAAAAGAGCGGAAAGATTTTCGAAGGCCATCTATAATACACTTCGAAGAAAGGAGGAAAACAGGTAGAAACACGGGTACTTTCCACGAAGCATTGTTAGATCATACTGTTTTGCGTAGGAACTTACTTTGAGGTATGTACAGAACCGAAAAGAGCAGATGCGGGTCGCTCAGGTTTGTCACGTGGACGTAACGTCAGGCCATTTTGGGGTCGCTAAAACAGTTGCGAGAATCAAAGAAAGGTTTGTGTGGAAGGGCATCCTGAGTGATGTGAAGAGCATGGTAAGTATTTACTTGTTGTTTTGCTAAACATAAGGGATTAATAATCATTAACACACTATACAGATTGCTGCTTGTGATGTCTGTCAGAAATCAAGTGGGAAGCCACTTTCCTCTCAACCTGAGCTGCACCCAGTCCCTATTCATTCACCTTGGTATCATGTGGGGATTTACTTCATTGGTCCGATTACTCCTGCTTCGTCGAGTGGCAATAGGTTTATTATAACCCTTTCAGACTACTACACTAAATGGGTAGATGCTGTGCCCCTTCCTAGTAAGCATGCTACCGGCGTTGCTGCTTCTCTGCTGAAGGTACATTTACATGTATATTGTAATATTAATATTCTGTTTGTTACATGAATGTTCTTGGGTATATATAGAGTTTCATGAGAATGGGACTCCCTAAGCTGCTTACAACTGACCAAGGCAAGGAATTCAGAAATAACTTAGACAAACAAATGACAGAGCTGTTGGGTGTTAAGAGGCAGTTCACGACACCTTATCATCCTCAGGTATATAATTTTTACAGCACATATTTATTTCATGCATTAACCATACACCATTACCTACATGCATGTAGGCCAATGGCTTAGATGAAAGATGGAATCAAACCTTGAAGAACATGATTGAATGAGAAAAAGGAAGATTGGGATGTCTACATTGACTGTCATGTGTTTGCCTACAACACTGCAAAGCATGCTTCTTCCCTTTATTCACCCTTCGAAGTGATGTTTGGAAGGAAAGCAGTGTTGCCTATTGAACTGTCATTTAATGACGAAGGAAAAACATTGTTGGATGACTATGAGAATCATGACACTCAGCAAGACAGTGTAAGCATATATATGTACAGCATGTAAATTATGCGCATTTAAGAATTTTCATAATTTTTTAGGATTCCTGTCATGTATACTTAACCAATGCAAGAAAGGAGATTCTGGAGAACGTGAAAAGAAATGTGATGGATGCCCAAAGAATACAGAAGAGGAATTATAGCAGAAAGAGGGGCAAAGGATCTCATTTTGGCATTGGAGATAAGGTATTGAAGAAGGACTTTAGGCGCAAAAAACGAGCAGGGGGTGCTCTGGATCCGAAATGGCTTGGCCCTTATGAAGTAATGAAAGATATTGGAAAGGGCCTTTTCTTGGTGAAACGTTGTGACGATGGAAAGGTAGATCATGGAGATCATTTGAAAGTTTATGTGGTACCAAAACAGATAGAATATTCGCACAAAGCAACAGTTGAACATCAGGAATCACATGTGTCGATGCAGGAGAATCACACTGTTGAAAATGATTCCAAATCTCATGAAAGCGCTTATGAAGATTGTAGTGGAGAGAGTGAAGATGAAATCATGCAGTATGAAAACAGTGTTTCACAGCCGAATGCTATTGGTAATGCGACACTCCAAGAGCAGCTGTACTCTTCAAGTTTATTGCAATTATGGAGGTCAGGAGCTTGCACACAAATATATGAAGCTGAAGAGGATGATGAATATTTTGTATTTCAACTATGTTTGTGTACTATTACATTTTATAACGGGAAACACTGCTGAAAGTACAAGACGGAGAATACGCACTAAGCAAGGATCTAGCTGTTTCTTTTTGGACCGAGTTCAGAGAATATTATGGATATACTTCATTAAGGGAAGTATTCAGTGGTAGCTTCATTATTGTTAATGATCATCTGCATGATGAATTTAACAAGAACGTTAGCTCATACACTAATGCATCATACAACATGGTGAAATCAAATGAGCTGATTAAGATTTGGTTAAAATCTTGTAGCACCACATTGAAGTCTGTGAATGTACTGGGAAACAAGTATTTTTTAATGGATGGATCAGATCTTGATGCGTTTTGCCTATGGATCTACAGCAAAAGGAAATGTTGCTTTGACAAGGAAGTAACCAAAGAAAATTTATTGGAACCAAGTGAACCTAAGAACAGCATTTCAGTACCTGAAGATAATGTGCTTCTGTGTTTTGAAGAAAATGCATCGGATGACATACTTATGAGAATTGTTGAAAATGAGCAGATTTCTCAAATTTGTTACATGCCTGTATGTAAGGAATGGCAAAAAGATCGTTGCAATTCACTTGGGCTCCCATACATTCATGGAAACATTGAACATCACACTACACAAGTAATGGTTCCAGTGAATCTCTGTCCATCTTCAACAGCCAGATTTGTTGCTGATGGTAACTGTTTTTTTTTTTCGATCACTTTCATTTGCGCTTACTGGTTCACAGGACTACAAGATAACACGGGAAATCCTCAATTATCCAGCCTCATTAAGGATGGTGAAAGAATGAAAAACTACATTGAACAGTCAAAGATGCAGCTACTGGTACATGGGCAACAAAAATTGAAATCATCGCTTCAGCTTTGTTACTTCAAACTACAATCTATGTCTATGGACCTTGTGGAAAGAGTAACAAGTGGCAAAAGCATGCATTTGAAAGTGAAGAAGAAGCAAACATTCATTACAATGAATGCATTTACATTACTAATATACATCCAACCATTTTGAAACTGTTAAAAAGATGTAATTCAGTTTTGATGAGGATTAAATGTGCTTTTGTAGTTTGTATCAATAGTTTCAATACTGAACCAATAACTGACCATGTGCATAGAACATTTGGAGACCTTTGTAAATAGTGGGACAAAACTTTTTGGAGTGGGACGGAAAGTTTCAGAATCTCACAGGAATATCATCATGAAGTTTGCTTATTGGATACAACCTACATGGTTGACAACTCAGCAGGGAGGGATCCTCAATTATCCTGCTTTCTTAATGGTGAAACAATGGCTAGTTACATAGAACAGTCACATATGCAGTCACTGGGCGCATGGGCTACTGAAATTGAGATAATAGCTGCAGCCTCATTGCTTCAGACAACAATCTATGTCTATGGACCATGTAGGAAGATGAACAAATGGCAAAAACATACGACACATGACGGATGATAACCATTGCAATGAATGTACATACATAAATAATATTGGGAAACACTTTGAAACAGTTAAAAGGATGTAAATCAGATATGTGATTAATTATGTTAATTGCAATTGTACACCAGAAACCCATGTATGGACATTTCGTATTGGTCTTTTTCTTTTCTGTGTAAGGTTTACCATCAAAATGATTAAAAGAATGTCTTTATGGATAAATGCTTAATTGTTATGTTCAGTCTATTGCTTACCAATGTACTATTATCTTATTGGTGATCTTACTCTAGATGAAAATGTATAAAGCCATATGTAAAGTTATTGTCTAGTCTATTGCTTATCAATCTCCAATCATTTTCTTAGCGATTTTACTCTATCTCAGTGTAGTGGAGCTGGGGTTTGTAATGGGATTACGTACAAAGCGGTTTATTCGACCATGGAGTACTGTTCTCACAATTATTGAGACAATAAGTTTCACCGTTGGACAGTAGTAACGTTCTCACAAGTAGGACAAAAAGTTTCACGATACGACAAAAGTTTCAGAAACTTTTTATCCCTGGGACAAAAAGTTTCTGAAACTTTTTGTCCTAGGATTAAAACTTTTAGTCCCACGGATAAAATTTACGTAGGACAAAAATTCGCCCATGGCTATCGAGACTATGCTTGGTTGGGTGCTGTCGGGATCAGCTTCCGGATTGTCCTGCGAGTCAACTTCAATGATTCAGCTTTCATGTCACACTCTCAAAGCTGAAGTTTCGACAGTCGGTTGTGATGATACTATACTATGGATCAGGCAATCAAGATGTTCTTGTATAGGCGTAAAAGCTGAAGAGCCATCTGTCTATGAAGACTTTACGCAAAGTTTTGTGTTCCAGAATGGACAATTGTGTATGTCTCCTGTGGAAGAACTACCATCCCACCTTTGGCCTGACAACCTGGTCTTGTGGCAGAAAAGGCTATTTGGGCTAATCAGAAATCTCTCGATGTGTGCAGCTGGTCACAAAGACTGATCTAACCAATCAGAGGTTCATGCAGGATTGTAGACCAATAGCCTAGCAGCTCTAACGTGAATTTAAACAGTGTTCGTGCACGATTGAGCGACTTCTTTTCCCCTGTGCCGTGAACGCAGTTGATTGAATATCCATATTCAGTCCGATCCCTGACGGTGATATTATGGGCGACTCGGCGCATACAAGAGCGCGGGGGTGTCAGCGCGCTACGCAAATCTATACACAGTGCATTCTCCGTAACAATGATAGCATCATCCAATACCAAATCGACCAAGGGATCATGGAGGTTGTCATTGAACACAGGTAAGATCAGCAAACTGCGCTATCTACCTCACCATGGCGTCATTTGGGATGACAAGACTACCACAAAGCTCAGGATTGTCTATGATGCCTCAGCAAAACTTCGCTCAATGATTGCCTATATGCTGCCTGGACCACCCTATGGACAAAGAATTGCTGACATTTTGGTGCGCTTCCACTTTATCCTGTATACGGTATAGGCTTGATAGCAGATATAGAGAAGACATTTCTTATGGTCTGTGTAGCAGACAAGGACAAGGATGTGCTCAGGTTCCTGTGGCTGAACAACATCCACCTGATTTACTACGTGTTGAGGTTCTCACGAGTATTGTTTGCATGCATGGTGTCTGGCTCGTTGAGTCTCTTCCTGTTAAATGCAACCATCAAACACCACATCAAACAGTTACAAGGGGCAGACCAGTAGTTCGGGGAGAAGTTTGAGGGCCCATATATGTGAACGATGTGACATTTGGTGCTGCATGGTGATGAAGAACGTGCATTTCAACTTTACAGGAAGACGAAATATTGGTTAGAGGAAGGAGCCTTCAATCTTCGCAAGTTCCGCACCAATTGTCCAGAATTGCATCATATACTGATCACGTTCCTAGTGATTCAGAACAAAGTGCAGCTGATGATGAATCTGGTGTGAAGAACAAAACACGAGGTATCTAGTCTGAACAGGGAGGAGATGCTTGGGATACAGTGAGACTCTACTTCTGACCAGTTATCCTTCGATGTGCATCATATCTATGTTGAGTTGAGCCTACCAAGGGAACACAATTTGTATTGTTTCCAGATTCTATGACTCTCTTGGGATCCTTTCACCATGACTGTTCTCTTCATAATGATATATTGCATCAAGAAGGTAGTGTGGGACGAACCACTCAAAGGTGAGCTGCTACTGAAACGGAAAAGAGTGCTGGACACCCCTCTACAAGACCACAGCATCCCTCGTCTAGAGCTGTTGGGGGGCACTTCTAGTATTTCGGCTCTTAACCAACATTCTGAACTTAATGCTGAGCTTGAGCTGAATCCACCTACTCTCTTCACAGACTCCAAACCTGTGCTGTTTTGGATACAGAGTCATGTTAAGGAATGGTGTCAGTTTGTAGAAATCACGTCCTGTTGATTCTTGGAGTCATTGCCCAGGAAAGGACAATCTGGTAGATCTACCATCAAGAGGAACTGATCAGAGTACACTTGTCAGCAATTCGTTGTGGTTAAATGGGCCTATACTTGGCTTGGTGACAGCGTTCTTTGGCATGTGATTCAACAGCAGAAGTCGAGGAGGTGTCACTAGGGACTGCATGTCAGAGCTCAAAGTAAAGCACAGACCACAATTCTAGGAGGCATTTAATTTTATGGTGTCGATTCATCTAAAGTGTTGATCTGCTGTAAAAAATACAGTTCTTTATCTCGACTTATCCGAACAACACCGTATGTCCTGAAGATCATCAGTATTTTGAAGTCTATAAGGTCAAGGGATTAAGTGTAGTTCCAAGTCCTACATTAGATGCTAATGACGTTCAGCTGCAGAACTGTACTGAGTTAGGACATGTCAGGAGGCTCTAGTTCAGGACAAGAAGCTTCAGGAAGATTGAAAGTTGCAGTTTGGGCTGTACTCGGACAGTGCAGACGTTTGGAGGGGCCGGGGAAGATTGGAGAATGCAGACTGCCAGCTGTACAAAACATCCAACATTCCTGCCTGGGGTCATCACTCGAATCGAATTTCGCGATAAAAAGATTACATTGCGATTTATCAGTGGCAACACTGGGTCCCTCTCCCATCGCTATAAGGGAACCACCGTAAGCTAAAAATGACGAATTACAAAAGCCTGGAAATTTTGGATTCTGGCAGTTGTTATATGAGATTAAACTTTTTTATAGCGGTAGGAGACGACTGGCACTGCTGGCAACTGGGAGATGGACGGTGATTTCAAGCTTGATTGTGACGGGACGGCAGATGGCTGCATGAGCAGAAAGCGCGACGGAGGTTACTGATCGCAGTGGAGATACGGTCTTCCTCTTTCAAGCTCTTGAGAGAGACCAGCCCTTCCAAATGATCAACAAAACCTATTATGTCTGGTCATGATATCACATTCAGAGGGACAGGTATAAGGGCATGTTGGCCATTATTGTTGTAGTTGACTAAGTAAAGAGGGCAGAGGGTCATGAACTTTGAATAGGGGAGACCAAGCCACCATCTCAGCAACCAATGCATCTCTTGTGCTCTAACCACTGCCCTTCACGAGGACAAGGTAAAGCTCTGAGCAATACATGGGCCTGTGCATGGGCCTGGCTGATGGACAGGCTGAACCTGCTGATTAGGTGCTGCATAAGTATGGTGCTTTTGAGATGGTGTCATTGCATGATTCCAAACAGAGTCAGTTGCAGGAAGAGGCGAGTTAAGCAGCTGATGCATGAGTGGCAAGAGAACATAGACCATAACACATGTTGAGCTGAGCTTCTTCATGAGCTGCAGTTGTTGCTTGTCCATCCTGCTGAACATGTCTTTCAGAGCCTTGCATTTGTGACAGGAAGTGAATATAACCAGGTGGGAAGCCAGGCTGGAGAAAGTGGTCTCTCCCTCAGTTCTCATATGTCTCCACTGCAAGCAGGATGCACACCCATCCCAGTGCCAAACACTTAGGGTCATTATTTTATGCCTCCTGGTCTCTGCCTCCACTGCTGTAGCCTCATCAGACATGCTTGCTGGTGTTAGGATGGTAGGGGTTAAGGGAGAGGTCACCATGCTGTCAAAGGCAGCATGTTTTCCTCTCTCCCAATTGAGTACAAGTACATCTGCTGCATGGCCGGGTGTGGCTTAGGTCTGGTGTAAGACCGCTGCCCGACTATACCCTCACACCAAGGTTGGCACGACGACAAATGTTACGCAGATGGTTGTGGCGAGTGATGGCATCACCACTGCATTTATAGGTAGTAGCATGGTTGCCAAGGGCACATAATGAACATGAGGAGCCTCTAGCCGTGCCCATCCCTTACCATCATTGGACGTCGATTTGTAACTCGTTGGGGTCAAGTACAGACCAAGACTGGGAGATGGTGTAAATCAGTAGCCAGGATGTGGTATGCAGTGCTGACACAGAGAAGAGTCGAGCCTTATCAGCAGGTGATGAGGCTTCCAACAACAAAGAGAAACTGATGGTCCTTCAGTTTCTTTGACAGAAAGCTTTGGTGAAAGTGTGAGGGTGTGATAATATCCACAGAGATTACCTCAGACGGGGAGGCAAAATTATTGAAGAGATCAACCACGTGAGATAGGTGTAGATTCTTGGTATCAACAAAAGCCAAAAGCAAAAAGGGAGGCAATATAGGCAGCAAGAGGAATGGGGAGAAACTGAATTAGCCTCCATGAATTAGCTGGCTGGCACGCAAGATCAAGAGCTTCTACAGCTATACTCAGTACAAAACATTGTCTGACCTCTACATCAAACTGCTGAAGTGCCTCAGAGACTAGACATGGTGCAGTAGCTATTGCCAAATTGATTAATTTACAATACCTCACACATGTATCAGGGCCACCTGAGGGACCTCTACCAGCCTGGACTATAACTTCATGGCCTTTAAGCACTTTGGAACAACAAAGCAACATAGCTTTGCACGGAAAAGGTACTCGATTATTGGAGCGCCAAGTCAAGTTGAGGAATTATTATTATTAACACACACACACACACACACACACACACACACACACACATACACACACACACATACACACACACACACACACACACACATACACCATGCCATGCCATGCCATGCAGTGCAGCATTCACTCAATGTCATTGCATCATATTGTTCATTTGGATGTTGTAGTAATGAGGATGTACATTTGAATCGTGCTATTGATATGTTTAATGAGCATGCCACATTCTCTGAGAAGAACTCTCTTAGCTTCATTACCTTTTTACTTTGTTGACAGAAAGCTTTATCTTTGTAACTAGATGGCTTTCCAATTCCAGCAACTTATAGTCCTCAACTGTTGATAAAGCACGGCTATATTCTATTTCAGCTATTAATACATGCTGCATAATGGCTTTCAGTAACACCCTCCATAGGCTAGGCTTTCATCTTGAGGAGTTCCACGCTGCAGTGAAGTGGTGGCTGGGGTTTAGACACATGCACATCCAGGTGGAAGCAGATGCACTGCTCGGCACAGACCTTTCTCAGCCAAGACCGCTATGTAGATATTCTTGTACAGGACTGGGATCGAGGAAAGCCAGCTGCCTTTGACGTCTGTGTTGTTTCACCGCTAAACTCAAATGTTTTGTCCTGCAGTGGGGGCAACAGCAGGTGCAGCATTAGAGGCAGCTGAACTGAGAAAGCACACTGCCAATGATGCAAAGTGCACTGAGTTGGGGTAGGTGTCCATTCCTCTTGTGGTAGAGTCTTACAAGGCATGGCTCAAGTGTTTTTCAAGACGTGTATCTTGCCTTGCTATCCACAACTGTATGCCTATGTCCATGGCAACCATTGAACTTTATGCAAGCTGAGATATCTCCCAGATTCGGGCGAACCCATAGGGCAATTTTATGTAGGTCCTAGATTCTGTTATTAGTCCATAAAGATTACTTGTGTGTATTGAAGTTTAAACATGCGTATAATCAAGTGCCCAAAAATCAAATATTTGTCTATTCATTATTTAGGATTTAACGCACGTGTTTTATTTATTTTTTTGTTGATAATTTAGAAGTCTGAAATGTCAGCTACACATTGCTTCTTACGCACTGAGAATCGGAGTATCTGTCATTGTCAAGTTATCCGAATATTAAATTAGCCCATACAGCGTACTGGAATTATATAATGTATGCGCTAGGTCCTTTTTCGCGGTAACGATCCATTTATGTATAATACGTTTTTGTTAAACAAAACATATAAATTAATATTTTGTAGGCTTTCATTATTATTTGCCCAAAGGAAATTTGACCATTGCGCTATCACCTGGCAGCGCCGCCTGTCATGCGAAAATTGGTCCGCCCGGACCTTTTCGGTTGTGAAAAGTCGTCCGGGGTGACTAACGTGGCTTCGTACCCAGACCCAAAAGTACGTCACCGCTTACACCATCGCTACCGATGGCAATCCACCCGGCAGCTGGGAGATCTGGGTATGAGATTAGTATACGCTTTTATGCATGCAACGTCCCCCATGCATGCATATGTACATTTCGCGCAGGCAGAAGCGTGTTCCTCCAGTCGCCTGCATCAATAGCATGATATCATGCAGTGTTGACTCACCGCAAGTATTGCACGTAGGGTCGGCCATGGACCAGACTTGAACACACCAAAGAGCAGCGCGCGGAAGAGTGTAACAAACTGTGGGATGAGTATAATGAATAGCAGTTGCCAGAAGAAGCCCGCGGCTCTGTCGTGCAACGGCGTTAACGTTGCCTCCGAGTCATTAGTGCGGTGGATGTCGTCGATGGTTTCGTTGAGTCGAGACACCAGGCTTATTAAACTCAGTTTGCTGAATACTGTGCACGTGACGACGATGGAGAACAGGAGTACCCTGACCAGGAACTTTATTACTATCCAAGATACAGTCTTGCACCGCTGCATGCTTTCAGTTAGCGCTGCCGGATTATCGTCCCCGGGTGTAGGTTCGGGCTGTGCTTGTGTGGGGTTCGCTGCCTGCATGGGATTAGCTTCGAGCTTGACGTTATCTTCGCGCTTTGCTTGTGTGGGATCAGCTTTGAGCTCTGTGGGGTTTAGGAGAGACTCCTCCAACTCGTGTGTAGTTCCTTTTCGTACGCAACACAAGGTCTTCAGAATTGTCGACATGCAGTACCGACTCACTACTAGTGTATTCAGCTGAGCTGCGCTTTAATATATACTGTGACCTACACTGGCATTTTGCCCAGGGGTGGATTTCAACGGGGGACATGCATGAATAATTATGAATGCATGCTGCCTCCCAAACAGAATTCATGCATGCTTGGGGTATGTGTGGGTCCAAAATTTCATGGACCAAGGGAGAGGGAGAATTAGCCAACGCCGGAGCATGCTGGCGTCAGTTGTGCGTGCATTATTGGCCGCATGGGGTGCATGAGGAGTGTATAGGAAAGAAAAGCCCCATCGTATCATCATCAGAAGAACTAAAAAAGGTTCAGCTGGAATAGTTCCATTCATCACTATATAGGCTTGATGTAACAGATGTATCTTTTAGTCATCAAATATACTACAATTAATCCATGCAGTCAATACTGTTGGGGGGGGGGGGGGGGGAAATTACATTAAACATAATACTATAGTCTTACAGATATAGAAAGAGAGAATTAAGAGAGAGAGAGAGAGAGAGAGAGAGAGAGAGAGAGAGAGAGAGAGAGAGAGAGAGAGAGAGAGAGAGAGAGAGAGAGAGAGAGAGAGAGAGAGAGAAAGCAAATTATCTGCCTCACCATTCATGCAGTGCTGTGTGTTATGTTGCATTGATCAAAGTCACTTTGAATACCATTGTACATGCAATACTGACATGCACGTAACACCATAGTCATACAAATGTTTGAACATATATGTGGTCCCGGTGGAAGCACATTTTGTGTGTCCTTACAACCCGCTGGCACTTTTTGCTACAATAGCCCATAATACGAACTGGCAAAATGTTGGTGGGGGGGGGGGGGGGGGGGGGGGGGGGGGGGGGGTTTGGGGGGGGGGGGGGGGTGGGGGGGGGGGGTGTGGGGGGGGGGGGGAGGGCGGGCATATGAATACTCCACTGCTCTGGGTTACGCATTCTTGTTCTTGGTATTATAGTGAAGCATTAGTGAGTGAAGTGGAATCATCCTGCATAATGGGGTTCTTTTGCCAGTGAGGAAGAAACATAATTAGTTTGTAAATGTACTTATATGGTTCAGTGCAGCAAGCATTTGCATGCATCATAAAGTTGCGACTGATCAACACATTTTTGCACGCAATATCTACATCGTGCATGAATGGTGTAACAGTTGTGTGTGCATGCATGCATACACGCACTTGACGTTCAAAGGTTAAAAGCGGACAAACATATGCACATGCAACCATGCAGTTCAAAGCAGCTGCTCAGGATCCAAAAGAAAGGGGGGGGGGGGGGGGGGGGGGTACAGTGCCCCCCAATACAACCTAGCTGACATGGGAGGAAACGCTACTTCATGCATGCAGCATGTGATTGTTAACCCTTGCGCTGCGACAAGCCTGTATATATTCCTTGCACCTGCAAGGCTGCCTTATCATCCGCGCACTACATGTAAAAGAGTGCCCTTCACTCTTAGCTAGAGGAGTGAAGCGAGCTAAGAGTGGAGGGCACTCTTTGCTAGCTGCAAAAGAGTGAAGGCTCAATCTCTGAAGAGTGACGTTCATTCTGTGGAATTTAGTGACAAACTATTGGTTGAATTTAGTGATATACAAAGGGGTATACCTGATGCCGGAAACTATATACATGTATAGTGATGCTAGCGCAGAAGTGACGATACTTATATATTGTGCATGTGATACCCGAAAACATACATGCAGTATGAGCGTCACATGTTTACTTCGTATCTTTTACCGACGTATAATCATAATATTTCTATTACACGTTGGTAAAAGAACATTGACTCAAAGATCACTTCTGAATCAAGTATAGTGCTCAGCTTAACCAGTTATCCAATGAACGAAATGATTACTTTGTGCTGATCAAAGACATTGCAGCACTTTCTCTGTAGAACAGAGTACTTGTGCAGGTATTCTTGCTCATGTCACAAATATCAGTCAAAGCCAACTTGCACTGTGCCAATTAAATGTTTTCCGACCGTGTAGAATGCGTGCATGTATGCACTCTGCTTACACGTGTTTAACTCTTGCGGTAAACACGGTGTATACAGCAGTGGATAACTAGTGGAAGGAGACTGTCTTACACTCTAGTGTATAACTTATGGATAACAACTGTGTATAACGCCGTGTATGGAGATGATAACAAGCGTACAACAAGCGTATTTAGAATGAATGCAACACGAAACATTCTCTGTATAACTCCGCATATTTATGACGCGTTGTGACGATCGCATATTCTTATTTTTATTTTTATAATAGTAGGAAAAGAAACGTATATGCAGGTAGATGTAAATACAGTCATGATCTGAGATGCCACCAAATTAAAGTCTCAGTGTTCGCGGCTAGGATTTCACCATCCAGGCTTGCAAACCAGCCGGGGCCTGTAACTGGAGAAGAGATCCATCAATCCTTTCTTTCCTGGCCACTTTCCATGTGTCTGTTCCCCGTCTATCCAGCTCATCCATCCAATTGTGTATTCTTCCGATCTCCAGCTAGGCCGTCTTCTTTCTATTTTCCCATCGCCCGTGCATGGTTTCTTCCTCCGACATCATGCCAATTGCAATGCACTTCCATGCCTCCATTTCTTCATTTGTAAGGAAGGACTTTACTGCGGCGCTCCCAAAGCTAGTTAATGACACTACATTCGTAACGCTATGATTATATCACAACGTACCCTTTGCTGCCTTGCTCGCGCGCTTATTCATCTTTGGCGGTCGTCAGTATAGCTATTTGAATAAATCAAACAAATGAATGAATTGGAACAGAACATGTGACTTACACTGTACTTCTATTCCTGATGAAGTCTTACAAACTCCTTCGTTGTGGGGACTTTCCAAACTATATGCATGTGAATAAAACTTTTAGCAGAATTTACAAAAGCATGCTTGCTTACGGCTCTTCGGTTCTGAGTTGTGAACCTTCATCGAAAGATTTTAAAAGTTTGTGTACAGTGCTCTACTCGATTGAAAGCATGCATGCATTGAGCAAATGAATGGCTGCTAATTTAGCTTGGCAAACCTGAAGACACAACGGAGTACGTCTTTTCCTTTTTGCAGGCTCTGCTGGGGCCTCTGATGTACAAGTCCCTTTATCAGCCTCTAACGCCTGCACTTTGATTTCAAGGGTACTCAATTTCCTTCCATTTTTCATTCAATTTGGCCATCTCATTGGCGACAAGTGATTTGACGTCATGATCTACTGGAGCTGGTGTTCTACTACCACGAGAGATGACAGATCTTGGTGACGCGAGGTCATCATTATAAGGAAGTGCTTTATTTACTGGTACACACACACACCGTGACACACACACACACACACACACACACACACACACACACACACACACACACAAACACACACACACGCACACACACACACGCACACACACCGGCACACACACATACACACACACAGACACGCACACACACTATCTGCGGAGGGTATTCTTGCCGGAGGTGTTACTTCACTCGTTTCTATTGAATATTAGAACACATGCAACATTGTATTCCATCACGTGTAACATACTTATTGACAAATTCGAGACGAAGATCTTCCAGCTGATCCGTAAAACGATTCAGCATTTTGCAGGCCTATCTCAGGTGAAACTTCATCGGAGTCGACGAAACTGTTAGGACCAGAATATAATGATCTTCTTGGTGAATACCTGTCCATCAAAAGACTCGAGCAGTCGATTTTCAATGAATCATACTCCGCAGCTGCCCATCACATGCGCACGTGCATTTCGTCATAATTTTCAAATTTCTAATTTCACATCAGCTTTTATTTTTACCCTCGTACAAAACATGGAAGGACCAAATAAGCGATATAGATGCTGGATGTGTCAACAAGACTTATCACGATCTGTCTATTACAGGCATATGCGACGAAATGGATGTTCCGCTTTGGTCAGAATGCCGACAAAGGAATGTCATACGACAAACAATACTAATACGTCACAAGAAAGAAATAACTTCAGCGTTGATATGGAAGAAGAGAGCAGCGATATGGATAAGGTATAAATTTAAATATGTATGGTGATAAAATTAATGCAGTATTTGCATCAAACCATCATGCAATTCTTTCAAAGTGTTATGAAAGGTATTTAAATGACACAGTACTTACTGCTTTGTCGGCTGTGCATCACATACTATATCCCAATATAAACCAATTTGAGCAGTCAGTTTCTCGTCGACATTTGATTTGCAGTGATACTGAAATACGGACGAACACAGCATGAAATATACTGACCACTTTTTTGCTAACGTTACTTGACGGCAAAAGTCAGCAATACAATCACGTTTGCAGTTGTGTCGTGTCACCATGCCCATCCCCGGCATAACGACAAGTTAAATTCTCGGTTATACGCCTTAGGATATACAAAGCTTATCCAGGTTGAATGCGGTCGTTATACGTAAAGTGTAAACACGCAATCCACACCTCGGTATATAACATGCGTAAGTAGACTGAAACGCTTGTTATACATCTAGAGCAACGCGCGTTATACACCATAGTGGATAACACGTGTACTTCGAGCGACAACACAAGTTATACAACAAATGTATGCGCAGCATGTACACACACGCGTACAACACGTGTATAACGGGCGGATACACCTTGTGGATAATTTCAATTTGGCATGGTGTTGGAACGCAACGAAAGAAGTTCGATCTCGCGCACCGTTTGGACTTTAGTGTATGTAATGGCAAATCAATTTCCAAGGGTTCCAAAGCTGCCACGATTTCAAATGCACAACACGCGTATTGCAGAACAGGAAGCGCTCAGCTGTTTATTAGCCACGTAAGGCTTCATGCGCCTATGTTCTGTTTACATTTAATACCACAAATCATGAATAAATTAACACATGAAGCCTCGCAATGCCACATTTGCCTTGAAATCAAACCGTTTGAAAAAATAGTCTTCCTAGGAAAATGTATGGCATGTTAACAGCAAGATTTGCCATCGTATTTTTAATTTCTTTATGAACTAGAATGGTAGGGCTTTCTGGGAAATGGTGGCATTTTTAATAACTACCTATCCTTTTTAGGGGACACAAGGTTAACTATTTCATTGCACAATAATACTAACTATATAATCAATAGCATTGAAGTAAAAATACCATGTGATTTGTCATGCTCTGAGCTTCAAAATGATACCTTACACGATATGTTTGGACCATCTCTTAATATGAAAGGGGGGTGCAATTGTTGAGAGGTCAGAAAGGTATATAGAAATTAAAAATTAATTATCTTCTAAACATGCACAAAGAGCAAAATACAAGATACAAGTGAATACACAAATGGAATAAATACATGTACAATATTATTATTATTATTAATACATACACATGACATTATAGCACATCAGAACACCACTAAGTCTACATGTATTGTTCCGCTTTAAAAACCATCCAGAGAAATGGCTCTGGACAACAGTGCCCTGACATTGGCTCGGACAAGGGTTATGCTTAGTCGTCCATAGAGGGACGCTGTTGTTGTTGACTTTGGGCTATTGAGCCTCATAGCTAGTCGAGAGGCCAGCTGTGACAATGCCCATTTAGCCTCCGTACCCCAGCACCCGTACGTCTCTACCACTACTGGAATGGAGACCCACCCCAGTTCTGCACATTTCACATCATTCGCCTGATGTTTTCTCGCTTCTGTAGCATGGGCTGCTGACCCTGCTGTCACACTCGCTTCTAATCTAATTCATCACAAAAGGTGATAATTGGTGTGATAACTTTCCCAGTGATACTTAACATTTATACCAAATTTCATCTAATTCTGAGAGGGTGCAGTGTTATAAACTAAGGGTCATTGGGTGATCTGACATGGAATGACCCTGGGGGTGTTGAGGGGAGTGTGTGCATAGCTATGGGTGTGCGCTGGGGGTGTTGAGATGTATGTGTGCATAGCTATGGGTGTGCGCTGGGGGGTGTTGAGATGTATGTGTGCATAGCTATGGGTGTGCGCTGGGGGTGTTGAAGGGAGTGTGTGCATAGCTATGGGTGTGCACTGGGGGTGTTGAGGGGAGTGTGTGCATAGCTATGGGTGCACGCTGGGGGTGTTGAGGGGAGTGTGCACAGCTATGGGTGCACGCTGGGGGTGTTGAGGGGAGTGTGTGCATAGCTATGGGTGTGCGCTGGGGGTGTTGAGGGGAGTGTGTGCATAGCTATGGGTGCACGCTGGGGGTGTTGAGGGGAGTGTGCATAGCTATGGGTGTGCGCTGGGGGTGTTGAGGAGAGTGTGTGCATAGCTATGGGTGCACGCTGGGGGTGTTGAGGGGAGTGTGTGCATAGCTATGGGTGTGCGCTGGGGGTGTTGAGGGGAGTGTGTGCATAGCTATGGGTGTGCGCTGGGGGTGTTGAGGGGAGTGTGTGCATAGCTATGGGTGTGCGCTGGGGGTGTTGAGATGTATGTGTGCATAGCTATGGGTGTGCGCTGGGGGTGTTGAAGGGAGTGTGTGCATAGCTATGGGTGTGCGCTGGGGGTGTTGAATGGAGTGTGTGCATAGCTATGGGTGTGCGCTGGGGGTGTTGAGGGGAGTGTGTGCATAGCTATGGGTGTGCGCTGGGGGTGTTGAGGGGAGTGTGTGCATAGCTATGGGTGTGCGCTGGGGGTGTTGAGGGGAGTGTGTGCATAGCTATGGGTGCACGCTGGGGGTGTTGAGGGGAGTGTGCATAGCTATGGGTGTGCGCTGGGGGTGTTGAGGGGAGTGTGTGCATAGCTATGGGTGCAGTGTGTGCATAGCTATGGGTGTGCGCTGGGGGTGTTGAGGGGAGTGTGTGCATAGCTATGGGTGCACGCTGGGGGTGTTGAGGGGAGTGTGCACAGCTATGGGTGTGCGCTGGGGGTGTTGAGGGGAGTGTGCATAGCTATGGGTGCACGCTGGGGGTGTTGAGGGGAGTGTGTGCATAGCTATGGGTGTGCGCTGGGGTGTTGAGCGGAGTGTGCATAGCTATGGATGCACGCTGGGGGTGTTGAGGGGAGTGTGTGCATAGCTATGGGTGCACGCTGGGGGTGTTGAGGGGAGTGTGTGCATAGCTATGGGTGTGCGCTGGGGGTGTTGAGCGGAGTGTGTGCATAGCTATGGGTGCACACTGGGGGTGTTGAGGGGAGTGTGCATAGCTATGGGTGTGCGCTGGGGGTGTTGAGGGGAGTGTGTGCATAGCTATGGGTGTGTGCTGGGGGTGTTGAAATGTATGTGTGCATAGCTATGGGTGTACGCTGGGGGATTTGAGGCGGGTGGGTCCATAGCTATGGGTGTGCGATAGGGTGTTGATGTTGAGTCTATTTCAATTTCTTCCGTACCATAGATAGCAATTTGAAATGGCAATACCTCATTATCTGAATGAATGTTATGTCACACCGATGTTGAACCCATGCCCATATATTGGCTCCTACCGCTGCTGTCAATGTCATTGTCTGGTCTGTGCTTCCTTTTGCGTTCAACATTGCACTCTGCATCTACATGTATGGTATGTTATACGTGTATGTATTGCATATGATAATAGTTTACCATCCACATTTTCCTGTTCAAGGTCGCTGAATTCATCATCACTCCCTGACATAACAGGCTCGTCAGGGTCACTACAATAGCTATCGAGGTCATCGTCATCCATGTCAAGAAGTTCTATAACGTCTTCGCGGTTCATTCCTGCGCGAGCGCTTTGCCAGTCTCTATATGTGTTATCTTTATCGGTGCATGCAATCGGTAGTTTACCTTGTCCGCAGATTTAGTAGAAACCCACAATAGCAATCGAAACTAGTTCGATAATAAACTGAATAGTACAGGAACGGGTGTGCACAACTGTGTAAGTTTCAGAACCAAATGTGTCGCCGACTGTGGATGGCGCTTCTTGTACTGTAGTGTATCAAATTTGTCCAGTTCTCCAGTGTATTCCTTGCCGTCAACACTATCTTCGAGCCTTTCTATGCATTCAACCTATATGCTGCCGCTTTACTCAGACATCGTAATGTTATAATTATACCGCAATAAACATTAGCTGTTTGGTTTACTATAGTGAGCAGGATGATGGAGCACCTCTCTACTCTATTTTATAGATTGCTCATACATAGCAGCATATGTATACTGGAAGAATTTAATTTCTTTCTATTTATTTTATTTTATTGAAAAATTTTGTAAACTATTTCACACCTAATTAATGTATTCTGCAGATTGAATTTGAAACGCGGGATAGCGTATAGCTGGATATCATCATACTTATGTTTGGCGCATTCGACAGTCAGACACGTTTTCCGTGCACGCTTAGCTCTCACCTGGACTGTTAAAAAGGATATAATTCTTAACTACGGTGGTTGTCGTGTGAGTTCCACTTCACTCGTGAGCCCCTTAGACACAAACTGGTTGCCCTTATGATAGCAAAGGCCAGTCGGGCCCTAACATATCCACATGTTTCAAATTCAATACGTTACGTACGCATATCTGCGTATACCGCGTATAATACTTATACGCGGTATAGTACTTGAAGCATACATTAGAGCCTTATAAAGCGTTGGGTATAGCAGTGGGTGTGGCATGTCTTAGGTAGAATAATATCCATGGGTATAGCAGTGGGTGTGGCATGTCTTAGGTAGAATAATATCCATGGGTATAGCAGTGGGTGTGGCATGTCTTAGGTAGAATAATATCCATGGGTATAGCAGTGGGTGTGGCATGTCTTAGGTAGAATAATATCCATGGGTATAGCAGTGGGTGTGGCATGTCTTAGGTAGAATAATATCCATGGGTATAGCAGTGGGTGTGGCATGTCTTAGGTAGAATAACATCCATGGGTATAGTGGGTGTGGCATGTCTTAGGTAGAATAATATCCATGGGTATAGCAGTGGGTGTGGCATGTCTTAGGTAGAATAATATCCATGGGTATAGCAGTGGGTGTGGCATGTCTTAGGTTGAATAATATCCATGGGTATAGCAGTGGGTGTGGGATGTCTTAGGTAGAATAATATCCATGGGTATAGCAGTGGGTGTGGCATGTCTTAGGTAGAATAATATCCATGGGTATAGCAGTGGGTGTGGCATGTCTTAGGTAGAATAATATCCATGGGTATAGCAGTGGGTGTGGCATGTCTAGGTAGAATAACATCCATGGGTATAGTGGGTGTGGCATGTCTTAGGTAGAATAATATCCATGGGTATAGCAGTGGGTGTGGCATGTCTTAGGTAGAATAATATCCATGGGTATAGCAGTGGGTGTGGCATGTCTTAGGTAGAATAATATCCATGGGTATAGCAGTGGGTGTGGCATGTCTTAGGTAGAATAATATCCATGGGTATAGCAGTGGGTGTGGCATGTCTTAGGTAGAATAATATCCATGGGTATAGTGGGTGTGGCATGTCTTAGGTAGAATAGTATCCATGGGTATAGCAGTGGGTGTGGCATGTCTTAGGTAGAATAACATCCATGGGTATAGTGGGTGTGGCATGTCTTAGGTAGAATAATATCCATGGGTATAGCAGTGGGTGTGGCATGTCTTAGGTAGAATAATATCCATGGGTATAGCAGTGGGTGTGGCATGTCTTAGGTAGAATAATATCCATGGGTATAGTGGGTGTGGCATGTTTTAGGTAGAATAATATCCATGGGTATAGCAGTGGGTGTGGCATGTCTTAGGTAGAATAATATCCATGGGTATAGCAGTGGGTGTGGCATGTCTTAGGTAGAATAATATCCATGGGTATAGCAGTGGGTGTGGCATGTCTTAGGTAGAATAATATCCATGGGTATAGCAGTGGGTGTGGCATGTCTTAGGTAGAATACTGTAGGGCCAACAATTTTAAATGGGTGAAAATTTTGGAATGCGGGCATTTGGAACGGGGGTAATTATTGGAACTACGCAAAGGTTTGGAACGAATTGATGAGGGATGCATGACGTGTCGTCACGATATTTTGGAACAAAACCTATATTACCGCAACTGTTCTACGCACCACGTGGTGTATGGCACGGTGCTGCTTACTTCCAAAAGACTCCTTTCATTCAATCGCTCCTTCTATCATGGCATTACCTCAAGAGGAGATGGTACCTCAATCTCAATTAGTCCTATGTACTGCTATAGAAGAGATACCCAGGCCCAGTCGGCATTTGTCTGAGCCAGAGGATCACCTGTTCAACCTACCTTGTTCTAAACAAGTAAGCGCAATTCACCGTGATGCTTTACAAGAAGTAAACAAAGCAGTCTGCCAAGTTCTGGCACGTACAATACCTTGTAAGCGGGGCTCTTATAAGAGTAAAGCACTAGATCCTGCACAGCGATGTGAAATCGGTAAATGCGCTTCCGAACATGGAATAAGCACCGCGCAAAAAAAGTTTGGAGTCCCACGGACTACTGTCTGGAAGTTAAAAAAACTTTATGAGAAGGAAAAAGAAAATTCTGTGGGGAAATTGCCAATAGTGAAACTGGACAGGCAAAAGAGGGGCAGACCAACGATTCTTGGTGCGTTTATTGATGATTTGGTGTGCCAGTATGTACTTGCTTTGCGCTCTTCGGGAGGTGTAGTGAATGGTAAAATTGTTAGAGCTGTTGCGCATGCACTTGTACTATTTTACAACCCCTCCGCAGTAAAAGAAAATGGTGGAAGCATTGTTATAAACAGAGGTGTTTCTAAATCGATATTTCGAAGAATGGATTTTACAAAAAGAAAAGGCACAAAAACAGCAAAGAAACTACCTGAAAACTTTGCTGATATAAAAACGAAATATCTTCTGGAGATCTCACAGTGTATATGTATGCATGGCATTCCTGAGGACTTGGTAATAAATATGGATGAAACTGGTGTAAGCTACACCTTTACTGGTGGGTACACAATGGAGAAAACAGGTTCAAAGCAAGTAAGCCCATCCAAATAACACAATCTATTTTTTAGCAATTCTATTGCAGGTACCAATTATAGGTCTTGATGACAAGAGGCAAATTACAGTAGTTCTTGCCATAACACTTTCTGGACTGCTACTGCCACCTCAAGTCCTGTACCAAGGGAAGACTGAAGCTTGCCACCCACCAAAAGGTGTGACATTCCCTACTGGGTGGGATGTTTGGCACAGTGAAACCACACTGGGCCAATGAGGACACAATGTTGAGGTACATTAAACAAATCATTCTACCATATGTTGCAATCACTAGACAGCGTTTAAGCTTGGCAGCTTCACATACCGCTTTGCTAGTCATGGATGTATATAAAGCTCATATTACTACTGGAGTTCTGAAGTACCTTGCAGATAATCATATAATTTGTCGCATAGTGCCTGCAAATTGTACTTCAGAGTTACAGCCATTAGATTGTCTTTTCAATCATGTTTTTTAAAACCAAAATGGCTGAGAAGTTCAATGCTTGGTACTCATCTGAGGTATTTAAGAAGCTTGGCAAAGGGATTCCTTTGGAAAGCATTAAAGTCAATATGCAGCTATCAGATATAAAGCCAATACATGCAATCAGGATGATTGAAGTAATCAATGATATTTCATCAAATCATCTTTTAATCAGGCAATGCTGGGAAAAAGCAGGGATTCTAAATACAAGTAACCAACCCATTGTGCATGTTGTACCACCATTGGTTCTGAGTAAACCTTTGCCCCAACAAAATTCTGACACTGATATTGAATTATTAGCTAGGCGAATGCTGGGTAACCTTATTCAGCCAGGATTAGAGCTAAAGGTGATTTCTCTTTCTTCTACCTCAATTGTTGGGATTGTTGAGGGTCAACAGTTTAATTGGATCCGTAGTGCAGAAGGCAGTTTCTCACAAGTAATTGTTGATAAAGGTAAATATTATTTGCCACTACTGGCATTTGAGTACATTTTGGTCATATTGTTTATCATTTATCTAGACAACCATGTTGACTCCTGTGCTCAACCTACATCTTCTGGTGTCTGAACGCAAAATATGGCTGTGAACTTCTTTACTGTTGTGTCTTGTTACTGCTTGCTTGTTTTTGCGCATTGTTCAGTCAGACATTTTCATTAACCTTAGCCTACACATGTATGCTGTAACTTAGATTTGTAATTGTACAACGCATGTTCATTTGCTGCGGAGGGGTAGTAAAATTGTACAAGTACATGCGCAACAGCTCTAACAATTTTACCATTCACTACACCTCCCGAAGAGCGCAAAGCAAGTCACATACTGGCACACCAACTCATCAACAAACGCACCAAGAATCGTTGGTCTGCCTCTCTTTGCCTGTCCAGTTTCACTATTGGCAATTCCCGCACAGAATTTTCTTTTTCCTTCTCATTTAATGTTGTCAGTGGGACTCCAAACTTTTTTTGCGCGGTTGCGTATTCCATGTTCGGAAGCGCACTTACCAATTTCACATCGCTGTGCAGGATTTAGTACTTTACTCTTATAAGATCCCGCTTTCAAGTACGTGCCAGAACTTGGCTGACTGCCGTGTTTACAGTACCTTCGCAATCAATAAACATGAATTATGAATACATTTGAACGAAATTTTGGTAAATGCTTTATATTGGAATGCGCTTATACATTGGAATGTTCCAAAATTTACGGCGTTCCAAAATTGTTGGCCCTACAGTAATATCCATGGGTATAGCAGGGGTGTGGCATGTCTAAGGTAGAATAATATCCATGGGTAATAGCAGTGGGTGTGGCATGTCTTAGGTAGAATAATATCCATGGGTATAAGCAGTGGGTGTGGCATGTCTTAGGATATCCATGGGTATAGCAGTGGGTGTGGCATGTCTTAGGTAGAATATTATCCATGGGTATAGCAGTGGGTGTGGCATGTAGCCACATGGCATTGTATGCCTTGTTGGAAACCTGGCAAGCATGGTAGCATAGAGCTTCAGTTTTGGACAGAGTCCCTTGATGGCACAACCAATATGGCATAGGCCAGCTGCAGCTAGGTGTGTGTACTCAGATGCTAGCGGACACAGGGTAAGGTGGGTATACAGTAGAGCATGGCATGCATATCGCTCAGGGCAACTGGTTGCCAGATGAAGATATGCAGAGGGAGATAGTGGCAGTGGGGAGGGTGCTAGAATCTCTACAGAAGCAGTGAATCATTGATTCCCTGTAGACTGGCATGGGGAGAGCAACTGGTGGGGTCCACCTCCCATACCAAGGTTATTAGGCATGCTGAGAAATGTGGAGCCCATGGGACACTGTTGTTGGGAATCGGTCCTCTTTTGGCCTCTGATGTGGTCCGGATGGTAAGGGCTGGGCACCATTTAAAGTGGACACATGGGCAATGCCACTGTCAGAGAGGTTGGTCAGACCTTTCAGAGCAGACTCACACATGTTTAGTGGGAGGTTCCCCAATATGGCTATACTTGCAGGGAGAATAGCCTTTTTTGTTAGATAGCAGTGTGTACCCTAGCCATGGGAGTCTATGTGTGTTTGTCTTGGTGGCTGTGTGATCTCTCAGATTGACTGTTCCAGTTTTCAGCCTAGAGGGTTGAATCCCAGCAGTGAACGTTGGCAGGCCAACCTGGGCTGTTGGAGGAATGGAGGTGTGTTCTCAACAGGGGTGTGGCTACTACTGGACAACTTGGAGGACCCAGAGCTGAGGCCACTGGCCCAATCACTACCAGCAACAGTGTTGAGAAGCAGAGCAGACACTTGTGCGTGTGTCATTAGGTCTGTACTTATTAAACTGTCACCTCAACGAGGACAAAGAATTTGATACACTCAGTAAAGGGGAGTTCGAGGTTTGTATTATAAATATAAAATGGTCACTCTGTCGTTGTGTGACAGCATGGGATGAGAGAGAAGAGAGTGTGTGTGCATGTTTGTGTGTGAGTGTGTTTATGTGTATGTGTGTGTATGTGTGTCTATGTGTATATGTGTGTTTTTCTTTTTCTTGTTTCTGCACTGTTATGCTCTCTTACTCATGTAAGTATGTTCACTTGCAATACTATGTCGCTAAACACCTGCCCACTTCACTGGATCGTTTGGTGTGTGTGTGTGTGTGTGTGTGGGTGTGTTTGTGTGTGTGTGTTTGTGTGTGTGCGTTTGTGTGTATGTGCGTGTTTGTTTGTGCACCTCTTTCAACCTGTGTTCAGGTTGAATGATCACCACAGAGCTGCTTCAGAAGAATTCTTCCTGTGTTGGTATGTTGTGTGATATGCATCAGCACCACCACACACAACCTGTGGCCATGAACTCTTCATATTCACCAATCTCTTTATTCCTGTATCTGTTTTTATCTCCAATCGACAGTCCACCTACCACACCCCTCCTCCCACATCCTACCATTGCTTACTTCCCACCCCCTCTCCACCACCATCCACAGTCTCACCATCACGCACACTCCACCCCACCATCCACACACTCCCTTCACCTTTCTCCCTACAAACCTCCTCTACACTCCTTCTCCACATTCCTCCATTACCTTCCTCTCCTCACATCCTCACCACCTCAACACTTCCTTCCAAACTCCTCCCCACACTCCCGTCACCCTACTCCCCCTCATCTCCCTGTCTCTCAATTCTACTTGCTGTTTTCTCCATTTTGTGTGACACTGCTGCTTTGTAGGAGACAATGGGGAAGGGGATTTCCCCAATGAGGGTCACGTCGTCAAGGACAGCGATTCTGTCTACAATGTCTCTATCATGAGATAGGGAAAAGTGGTTCCTAACAAATGTTCCAATGTCCCATCTGTGAACAAAACACCAGCATCCCAGTGGGAGGGGCCAGTGGTCTCCCTCAGAACCTCCATCTTGGATTTGAAGTAGAGGTAGCAGGGTACATGTCCAAGATGTGAACAACAGTGATGTAGCATGTGACCACTTCATAGATGGGGACAATGGTCCTGCAGTGGTGTTCTGTTGTACACGTCATCAGTTCTATGCAAGGTGGCTTATGAGTTACCATAGGGACTGATCGCTATCTCACCAAACACAATATGGTTGGACTAGACCAGGAGGGAGCCAGACAGCTGCATACCACCATGAAGCCAAGAGATCATTACTGCTCTCAGCCTAACCATGGGAACAATAACTTGAATTTTTGTTGTGAGACTTGTAGCTTGCTGGTATGCCTTCACTGCACTACAGTTACCCACAAAAACCACACTGTGAAAGAAATATCCACAGTAGCAAAGACCCATCAAATAGAAATCACAGGAGCACTTGAAGATGCAAAAGAGGTAGTGACAAAGCTGACTGGAGCCATGGATGAAAAAAACAGAATGATAGAACAAGTGGATTTCTCCAAAAGAAAATGCTTCATTGGCCATCAACAATGCCTTTGAAACACTCCAACAAACATTGGAAGAAGGAAAAAGACACTATTGTCAGAGTTGGAGGCCCATTTCACTATCCATCACTATCCAACACAACAGCTCTGGCCCTCCAGAAGGAACAGTTTGAGAAGATGGTTGGAGACATTGGTCACTACACTGATATGGCTTCCCAGATCCTGCAAACCCCACACTGACCATGAGATTGTAGCATTGGGAGGACTCATACCCACTGAACTGCAGGCCACCCTCAAGAGGGTCCAGACCATTTCTCTCACTCCCAAACCAACACAGCAACATAACTGTGATGTGATGTGTACTTCATGTCTCTTTTTTTTGTAGAAATGATCCCATATGTATAAGTGTGTTTGTACATGTAAATAATGATGGACAAAAGGTGTTACATCTCCAACCAGTTGACTCAATGCAATAGTCCGGCCCCTCCCCTCCCCCCTAGCCTGGTTGATATAGACGATCATATAGATCATTCCTGGGTCTGTGCAAGTACATGGCCTGCAAATTTGGACCCTAGGAGTGACCATTTTAGGCTGGTTAGACTATACCCGTGATGCTATGTGGGTTTCCCCATCATCCTCATCCAGCTATGTGGTTCCCTCATCCTCCTCACCTAGTTATGTGGTTCTTCTACCTAGCTATTTTTTTCCCTCCTCCCCCAGCTACATGTACATGTATGTGGTTCCCTCATTTCCCTCACCCAGCTATGTGGTTCCCTCATCCTCCTCACCCAGCTATGTGGTTCCCTCATCCTCCTCACCCAGCTATGTCGTTCCCTCATCCTCCTCACCCAGCTATGTGGTTCCCTCATCCTCCTCACCCGTAATGTGGTTCCCCCATCCTCCTCACCCAGTGATGTGGTTCACTCATCCTCCTCACCCAGCTATGTGGTTCCCTTATCCTCCTCACCCAGCTATGTGGTTCCCTCATCCTCCTCATCTAGCTCTGTGGTTCCCTCATCCTCCTCACCCAGCTATGTGGTTCTCTCATCCCTCCTCACCCAGCTATGTGGTTCCCCCATCTTCCTCACCCAGCTTTGTGGTTCCCCCCATCCTCCGCCACCTAGCTATGTGGTTCCCTCATCCTCTTCACCCAGCTATGTGGTTCCCCCATCTTCCTCACCCAGCTATGTGGTTCCCTCATCCTCCTCATCTAGCTCTGTGGTTCCCTCATCCTCCTCACCCAGCTATGTGGTTCTCCCATCCTCGTCACCCAGCCATGTGGTTCTTAAGGTGACCTAATAGGTGGAGTTTGAACACCTGATGATCACCGCTGTGTTTGACATCAATTATCTAATAATCATCTGTTAGTAGCAAATTGGAAGTGGTGATGAGGGAGAACTGAAGTTCCTTTCAGAGGAGGTTGAAAGTCATGTTCTATTATCTCCATTTGTGGCTGTGACCACATCAATGACAATTAAAGAGACGTTTCAGTGTGTTGTGAAATGGGGATCTGGTGGCTTACACATGTCTAGTTGCTGACCAATTAGAACTAATAGTGTGTAGGTCACTTTCAGCCTGGTTATCTTGTTAGAGATTTAGATTTTTGGAGTTGACCTGGTTCATTAAGTCATAGGCCACTTTTGTAGGGCAAAGAAAAAGTGCAGAAGGATCAATTGAAGGTGACACAGAGCTTGGAGAAACTGCAGCACTCCCAGAGACAGGAGGTGTGGTGGGTGTGTACCTGTGCATATGTTTTAATGGCATGACAATGTATGACAGGCTGCACAGTAAAGAAAGGAAGACAAAAAGAAGGCAGAAAAGGAGAAGATGCTGAATGAGCCAGACCCTGAGAAAACAAGGAAGTGGGAGGTATGTGTGTGTTTCTGGCCATCATTAGTTGGCTTTCAAAACTCCACCACATGGCAATGCATAGGAGAAAGAACACACAAGCTTTGAAAAAGATGGGACCCAAAATGAAGCAGATAAAGATAAAGGGTTATATTGTTACAACTTCAGGAAGTGTTACAACTTGATTATGCGGATAGCTCGCATTCTGTGCAGGGTGAGTTTGGGCCAATAATTTAATCCAAAGATATTTTTGTGCATCCGGTTTACTTTTGATTGGAAGTCTATACATCG